>QFEA01002680.1:3300-13614 GCA_003315975.1 Lactifluus echinatus
TCAAGTGGCCTTTAAATTTATCAAGAAACAATTTCCTGTGAGGCTTTGCTTCTCTATGACATTGAACAAGTCCCAAGGGCAGTCAGTGAAGCATGTAGGATTGGATCTTAGGAGCTCAGTGTTTACACATGGTCAGCTGTATGTGGGGATATCAAGGGTAACTTCAGTAAATAACATCAAGGCAATTTGGGAGGAGGACTTGGAGGAGGCAAAGACCAAGAACATTGTATATAGAGAAGTATTGTTGTAGTGTAAGTTGTGTAGATGTTTTTTTGGATGACTGCTATAGTATAGATTGTATTGGATCACATGTTTGTGGTGTGGGATGTGTTATGTATACCATATAGGAGTTGTTTTGGTTAGAATCATATAAGAGTGGTGTGTAAATTAAAGTGAAGTGATAAAGGCAGAGAGTAAGAAGCAGGGGCTTGGGGGCGCAGCCCCCAACAAGCTGAAGTCCTGTGCTGAAGGTGCGGGTCGGGAGCAAGGCGACCGACCCGTGCCATAGGCACGGACGAAA
Organism: Lactifluus echinatus; assembly: GCA_003315975.1. Classification (NCBI taxonomy): domain Eukaryota; kingdom Fungi; phylum Basidiomycota; class Agaricomycetes; order Russulales; family Russulaceae; genus Lactifluus; species Lactifluus echinatus. The sequence goes on from QFEA01002680.1 coordinate 3,821, forward strand.
GCTTGTATTATATGATCTCATAGTCCATTAGTAAGTAGCTTACTATTGGTGCTACTATACAATGAGGGCTCGCGCGAGTCCAGAATGGGTGAAGGGAATCATGATATGCCAACCAATAATGCTCATCCGCAGTTGCGGACAAACATACGTCAAAGTATCAGCGTGACCGGCACTCAGCAGTTTCTGCATAAGGTTGGTAGTCCATTGTGCCCGACCCACGTCGACAAACACGTGTTGAGTGAAAGTGAGGACCAATCTCCGATGTCTATGACGGCATAACTGACACTGTCGACATTATGTAAGCCAGCAGTTCATCCCAGGCTTCGTTATTCGTCCTCTCAATTCATATTATTTGCACCCATCCTTTACGCCAGACCAGGCTCTTGCACCCGGTATGGAACAGAATCATCTGATAGGTAGGTGGGGCACCCCGCTCTTAATCAACTTGAGGGCTACTAGTCCTGCGGCCTCATATACCTGTTCAAGCACACCCACATATATCGTTAAAAAATGCGGTTCATTGGTAGCAACGTTAAGCGTACGAGAGTCCCATTCTGCCTCAAGGTCTCACGGCTCGGAACTCCCAGGATTCGGCGCGTCGGGTCTAATCATCTTCTGCACGAAGTTATTTTTGCTATTGCTAGTACTCGACTCGCCCCGGGCCCACCGCAGCGCCAATTCCGTTTCCCCCCTTGAAACTATGGGCGTGCGAAAGTTGGTTTTGACTTGATGTATCCTGTTCCCCCATCCCTGGGCGGTAGCTTAGTAGTAGCGGCCGTCTCACCTCACGGCTTCGCGCCGAACAAGCTAGGATGATGAAAGTTTGTTTAATCCAGATCCCAGCAGGCCGTGCATCGAAGTCCGAACGTAAAAGACTTATTCTGGAACGCCCCGATGACCCCAAAAAGTGGTGACAAGACAATTGTGAATTTCGTATCTAGGAGGTGCAGGCGTCTGTGCGGTGCTTCGTTGTGGTGTGGATTTAAGGATAATGGCAGACGCAGCGCGCCAATAGGCATGAACACTGCAGCAGCACTACTGGTGAGGTTCCCATGGATGACCCTGTTGAGCTTTCCGTCGTTCATTAGATACCGCTAAGCGAATGCAACGAGAACACAAAATGTTTTGCTTATCGCTGATCACAATTTCCTGTTTGGCTAAGGGCCCAAAGAAGGGTCCCACCGATGCAGGCGTTTACACATTTTACAAGCGCAGCATTGAAGCACAACCCTTGCGATGAAAATGACATTTGGTGTATCAGGGATTCGAAAGAGATGAACGCTACGGAGCCAGCAAAAGGCTCGTACTTTTCCTTCTATGAGCGTGAATCGCAGCGATGCTCGGAGAGTTGCAATACATGCTGTATCGACGGGAAACAGAGGCGGATGTGCTAGAACATGCAGAACATGCACCTGATGCAGGTTATGTAGGGCCAGTGGGAAAGCCGCAGGAACAAATTAGTATTGTGCCGTTTTACCTCTATGATGGAGATGGACCCACCCAAGTTAATCAAATTCTGGGCCCAGCGTCGCCAGCACAACAGTTTCCTGAAACCGGGTCAGCCGGAACGGACCTAGAGATGGTCCACGACCAGCGCACACATACCTAAAATCAAAGGGTCAAAAACGGGCCACATGAGCATTGAGAGCAATGGAGAGATCACCTTCTCCCGCGCCTGCGCCAGTTTCTTCTCAAGTCCCTCGCAGAATTTCGGTCCCTGCAGAGCGTGAACACGCATGCAAAAATTACAATCGGCGTGATTCATCAGAGCAGCCGAGTACTCCTTGCGGATGCTCGAGGGATTCGTGATCGGCTGAGTAAACCTCTGCATTTTGTCCTTATTCTGCACAAAGATGTTGCATAGCCACGTAGGGAGAACTTCCTTGATTGAAGTTGGTGCGTGGTAATAGCGTTTTGGAGCAGGTGGAGGCATGACCTCTGGACAACCAAGCCAAATCCGTGACGGTCCGCCGTCCTCAATTCCGATGAACGACTCAAGGCACGCGACAACGTTGTCTCTAACGCGCCTGCGATAGCTAATAAGGTCAGCCAGTGAACAACCCTCGAATGATCGCAGTCCTTCTCCAAGGATTTCGAATGTCATTGGGTAATCTAGCGTGAGGCAAGCTGCCTTTTCCATTTCCGGAATGAGCCTCTTGCTGGCCGCCATGGCGAATGTATAGAAGGCTTCGGCCCCCGATGGATCAGTAAGAGACTCGCAATGCACTCCGGCTCGGATAGAGGACTGGATTGAAACCATATCGTATTTCTGACAGGCAGCGAGGAGAGATATCCTCTTGTCCTCGGACCGGATGATCGTAGGGAAAACGGGGTAAAGAAACGAGATGAGGTCATGCAGAATTTCGGCGTTTTCAGACAATTGGACTACAGGAAGCCCGTCAACGGATTCGCCATCAGGAGGCTGGGGAAGAGAAAAGAGATCCTTGAAGAATGGCGACGTCATAGCGAGTATTGACTTGTGAACCCTAAAATTGACAAGATCGGCCGACCGAAGTATTATATTTGCGTCAGGCATGTCTAAGATCTTATGCAGCGTCATGATCTCCTCTCCTGATGCAACTTGATCGTTTGTTTTTTCTTGTATACGGGTTGGTGGGGGTTCTGCCTGTAAAGACATCCAGAATCAGTCACGTCCGCGTTAGCTATATTGTTTTCACCTTTTCTATGCTGCCATGAACAACGGCAGTCAAAGTGGTCCAAAAGGCGCGCATGGTCTGGCTAGTGATACCTGCGCATGCGCATCTGCTGTCGTTGGCACTACTCGGATCGGCAGTACTCCGAGCATGTTGCGCCAAAGTGATATCAAATTCAATGAGATCGAAGAGGTTAGGAGATTTTGCTATAGACCAGATGTAGCCATCGAGCCAACGGGGGATGTGAGACGTGCTAAGCGCCGTACAACGTACACCCGCGAGGGTACCGCCAGCACCTGACTTCCTAAACTCCGCAAGGTCCGATTCAAGCACCGCTCGAACTCTTTCATGATACTTCCACAGTTCATGAAGCGAGGCACCCGGCATGACATCCAGTTTGTCGTGCAGATCCTCAATATCCATCGAGAAGGACAATATAGTTCTCGCCGCCTGCCGCACCTCTTGGTCAAGTCCATACTTCTGGGCAAGAGGGTAAATGTGGAAAGCCGTCTCTGGGCTGGTTTTTTGACAAGCGATCCAGCTTCGGATGTGGGCCATCGTAGAGGCCATTTGATACTTCTGAGCCACGGATAGAAGTTCCATTTTTTCTTCCACGGTCGATGGAAGAACGGGGGACACAGGAAAAAGGAAAGTGAATAGGCTGTGGAGGATTGTTCCTTTTTCGGACAGCTGGATGACCGGAAGCGACGCTTCGCCATGTGCGCCAGTGTCAGAGGAATCCGAGGCCTCCCGTATCAATTTGGCGAGTTCGGGAGAGCCATTGATGATGTAGAGCTTTGGCACCCGGAAAGCATGACAGTCGCAAGAATAAATAATGATGTCTGCGCCAGGAAAATTATATAGTGAGTCTGTGGGAAGCTCGTCGTGGGTGATAGGATCGGAGAGGGAGGTCCCGACAGGAACATCATGATCAATATCAGACATATTAGTAGCTATGGCCCGGCGTTTGAAAACTAACCAACCCTCGGATCTATTTATACACCTTCGAACCCGTAGTGATTAGATATACATAGCGGCTAGCAAGCGAAGCACACGAGCGGCTGCCCACGTTGTCACCGTTCTTCGTGACATGCCATGCAGACACATGCAAGCGTGTCTGGGGCACGAGCAGATAACATCCGATAGAACACCGCACTAGAACATGTGGGCGTACACGTTGCAGAGAACCTTGATGTCCACGCGGATAGGAATCGATATGACCGACTTGAAGAAAACAGAAAATAGAGATATGCAAATCAAATCAGACACCGTTTGGGCACGGGTAATTTTTCATACGCAGCACGTTACGTAAGTACGCCAGAAGACGCACTGCGCTCGACTTCGGGGAATGTTACGGTATCTACTGCGTACTGCGTCGGGATCAGGTGCGTGATGAAGATGTTGGGGGCAGGATGGGATGGGGTAGGATGGGGTCATAGGTCTGTCCATATATGGGGGAGCGTGAATCTGAGGCAGAGGGGAATTTATGATGTTGTCGACGGGTTGGGGCCAGTTCGCGATGTGTCTCGCAGTTTGGGTTTGGATGGGCAGGTATACACGTACATTGCCGTGCCCGGGTCCATCACCGGGCCCTACATAGACCGACATCGGAGCGAAACAAATGTACGTACTGTACTGCTAGAACTCCCTAACGCTGGGAGGCAGTTCCCGTCGTGTGCAGTGGCCATATATATGGTATCACGAAAGATAGTCTATGCGCTGTGCAACCCACACTTCAGGTTGTCCATGAGGCAGTGCGTTCCACCGTAAGGATGCAAAGGGAACTAACACTTGATCTCGCGTGTTATCGATCACTCCAAGCGATGTACCAGACGTCGTCATCTTCGCTTGATTCTCGGCAGGCAAGCTCACCAAAGATCCCTAGCAAAGGGAAAGGGAAATATCCCAAATTGCCTTGGACTAAATTGTTCTTAAACATCCAAGGTTTCCAACGAAAGGAAAACCCGACTGCGATTCGTACCAGCGAGAATCGTAATACAATCCGCCTTTGCCTCTGTCCAAGTAATAGTACAACCACCAACGACTTCTTTCGCGTTTGAAACTCATTGAGTTACCCATCGTCCTTTGATAATTGTCCTAGAAGAACCGCGTAGCTGCAGCGCCGCAGCGCAACCTCTGGTCCGGCCCAGCCAGAGTCAGGGGTTGAAGCAGATCTAATCCGCATATAGCCGTTCAAATCAGAATACAAGAAGCCAGTAGTAGAAATGAGAGCCAAGGTACTCACATGATTCAGTGCATTCACCAACTTTTCTTCTATTTCTGTACAGAACGTCTCCCCACACATGATGTGCACCCTGGAGCAGAAGGTGCAGCCCGTTATGTTGACATGAGATTGGAGGGCATCCAAGTACTGGCCGCGGAACGCCGAAGGCTTCAAGAGACTGTGCGTGAAAGTCCGTTTCAACTCCTTGATACATTGCAAAAGAAGGGACTGTAGCCACGAAGAAGGGGAAGTAGAGATGGAGTTGTGACAGCCGAGCCAGATGTCCAATGGCGGCAAGCGATAATCGAGCAGCGACTCCAGACACGAAACCAGACCATCTCGACAACGCCTCCGGAAGTGTGTAAGGTCCCGTAGCGCCCACCCTCCGAACGCGGTCAATTGATCTGCCATCGATTCAAACGTCATGGGATAATCCAGGGCTAAGCGAGCCGCGCTCTCCATCTCCGGACCAAGTCCGTGGGCGCTCGCAATACCATACGCACGGAAGACGGTGGCCCCGGTGAGCGCCGGAAGATTATTGCTTTTCATTTCGGCGCGGACGGACGATTGGACAGCGGCCATGTCGTATTTCTGCAAAGCGGCGAGCAGAGCCAATGACTTGTCATATGAATCGGGGATTTCAGAGGGAATTGGGTAAAGCACGGTGATGAGGCTATGCAGCACGTCTGCATCCTCAGACAAGCGGACCACGGGAAGCCCATCGATGCGTTCGCTGTCATCAGGCTGAGGGAGAGAAAACATGTCGCGGAAGAATGGCGATGACATGGACAGGATTGACTTATGGGCACGGAAGCGGACGAGGTCCGACGAAAGAATTATTATGTCTGTATCGTCCGTATCCAAACGCTGAGAAGAAAATGATTTCGTGGTCAAATCGCAGGGGTGATCTTGTGTTCGCGTTTCGCTCTCTGAGAATAAGTCTTCATCGGCCTGTTAAAGCGTTATCATACAGCATACTGAGATATTTACGACGAGGAGGCTTACACCTTCAATACTAAGCTGGAAGAGACTTGTCATAGTCGTCCAAAACGTGTCTAAGGTTTTGCTGCTTATTGACGCACAAGTTTGACAGAACCGAGGCCGACGGTCAGGGTCACCGCAAGACGTAGCGTGGCGGGTTAAGGCCATGTGGAATTCAGAGAGGCTGAAGAGAGCAGGATCTCTCGATACGGAATCGATATAGTCGTCAAGCCAGGTCGGAACATCGGAAGCGGTGAGCTTGACACAGCGAAAGTTCATACGTGGAATCATATTGTATGTCCTAAATGATGTAAGGTCGTCTGCGAGGTAGTCTCGCACTCTGCGGTGATATAACCAGAGTTCATGAAGAGCAGCGCCCGACAAGATGTCAAGCTTGCTCTCCATGCTCTCTATGGACATGGGAACTTTCAGGGTGAGTCGCGCCGCTTGAAGTGCTTCTTGGCAAAGTCCATGCTGTTTGGCGAGAGAGTAAACTTCGAAGGCAGTCTCTTCTCGGATGAGCGGTGGATCTTGTCGAGCGATGTGATCCCGGATATGAGTGAGAACCATATTCATTTGATACTTGTGGGCCACCGATAAAAGCTCCATGATTTTTTCGGTGGTTGGTGGGAGATGGGGAGTCATGGGGATGGTAAAGCTGAGGAGGCTCGCAAGGATGTCACCACTGTCAGAAAGTGGGACAGTTGGAAGTGACGGTGACGCATCGACAGGCTTGGAGGGATTGGACGTGGTGGATATCGACTTTGTGAGCACGGGTGAATTATCGATGATGTAGAGTTTTGGGACTCTGAATTCATGAGAATCGGAAGAGCGCAGAATGATGTCTGCGTGCGGGTGGTTAACGTTCAAGCGAGGCTCGCTGGCTGCAGCCGGGATTAGACTCTGGCTTGACGTCGTCTCCATTGCCGAATTTCCGCGTAAGGCAGCCGCCCAACAGCAACGATACTCGGGGTTGCTGACGTGGCCTTCGCATTTCGACGAGACGACTTATATAAACACACCGCACTACTGTATAGTACGTACATGGCTCAAGTAATGAAGAATGACGATGCCTGTTAGCTAACAGATATCGATTTCACACGACCAAGTCCAAGTCCACAGACTCTGCTACTCCGTGATATCTTTATCGCAGGTCACTTCGAATCGAAGAGCGAGAAGGCTGCAACTCTAGCTTCGCAGTGATGATCCCCGTGCTGTTATGATACTACAGTACCATGGGCACTTGAGAGTCCCTTGCCATGGCGAGGCTAGCTAACGTCAGTGAACAAGGATTTTCAACTATCCACTTGAGGAACACGATACATATGCTAGGAGTTAGGAGTAAACAACTAGATATCCCGTCTCACTCCGGGACCGGGAATTGACCTGTTATCCGTGCTGGACCTGCGACACTCTGCTAGTACTTCATCAAGGGAGGAAGTGGTCACAGTGATCAAAAAGGGTGCGCGTACCTCCTGATTTGTTCTGTCGATATGTGCAACGTGTCCGCCAGTGGACCAGGGGTCAAAGTAGTTTATTCAGCCGGGGACCGCATTGAGTAATGTCGGAGGAGATGAATGGCCAAAAACCGGTATGATTAAGGACATGTTACACCCAATCAGCTCTCTGGGGAATTGAACTATCTCGATAATGTCCATCTATCCTGGCTGTGAACGATCAGAAAACGTGGAAGCGTTGTGGCAGTTTGAGATGGGGGTCAGGACGACTGGTGATACATGTATATGTGTCACAAGTCGTCCTGAGCCCGACCCAAACATGACTGAAATCGCATGTACTTGAAAGTACAGGTGCTCAATCTACAATATGTGCCGAGTCGTTGTTTAAATACTGTCGCTACTGCACCCCTAAAAACTTTTTTCAAGGCCGAAACCCAAGTCTACAGTTGCCGATCGGGTCGCCGGATCAATCCGATTTGTTTACAGTCGAAAAAAAATAGTCAGCTGTCCGGGGTCCACGAGGCCCGGGAGCGTCCGCGGGAGCGCGGTCGCTGGTACTCAACTCATGTACTCATAAGCCTCCCTCCTGGCTCTGGCCTGTGCAGGCGGGATACAGCTTACAGAAAATGGCACGTCCAAACCCGGACATTCGATAACCAGATACCCTTTTAGATCCATCACGTAGCGCACCACCGTGTGACAGGAACTACCGTGGCGGTGTTGATTTCCCAAGGACCATTTGCTTAGCAGTCCGGAAAAGCTTGACCAGATCGTGGCGTTACTGGGAGTCCAAGGGTGTTGTCCGTCTTATCAACCTCACTGCGGGAGCATGCAGCCAAGTTGACCCTCGTAGATGATGCAGTCATTGGACACAGAGGACCGCTGATAAGTTTCGCTCTAGTCGAGTTGGCATTGCTAGCGCATGCGCATGCAAGCCAGTCCCTACTGAAAGAAATGAACATGTAACACAACCGTGGTGAGCTGTTGGAGAACGTCCGTTTTCTGCCTTTGTAATTTGCGCCCTCGGGGCGAAATTTGCAAACAATCGAGAATACTGTAGCTCGCCGACAACAGAAGGGTGGCATACAGTGGCGTGTGAGTCGATGCGCCCGAAGAATGTATATTTTGTACAAGCGCTCGGCTTATCGGCATAAATATTCATAGAAGTAAGATGTGGGAAGATATCAGACATGGAGGCTCAAGACTTCGACTTCAATATAATCCATCAAAGGTTGAAATCTGATATTTTGGTCAGTAAGATTTCATTGCAATTTTCTGGATAGTAACACCAACCGCTCGACGCCGCTCAGTCCGACGTCATTAACTGTCAGGTCAGATAGGAGAGGCTCCTAGTTATCCAATAAATCATAGAAGGGTACCTGAGGGCATAAACGTTCAAGACCATGGGGGACACTCTACGAGATCAAAAACAAAACAGCGGCACTCACGTTATCGCGAGCCAACGTCAGTTTATTCTGTAATTGGCCCCAGTAAGACTCCCCCTCCATAATGTGCTGTCTCGAGCAGAAAATGCAGCTTGTATCTCGGATGTGGGTCTGGAGAGCGGTCAAGTATTGCTTTCGAAAACTTGATGGCTCAAGAAGGGGCCGCGTAAAGCTGCTCTGGAGTTCTCTGATATTCCACGAAATGAGGTCATGTAGCCACCCGGCGAAAATAACCGGATTGCGTCCCCAGTGTCGGGCAACTGGGAGTGGCTCTTTGGGTTGGGGACAACCAGCCCAGATCTTCGCGGGTCCGTCATGACAGTGTAACAATGTCTCAAGACATGACACAATGCTGTCACGACAGCGTCTGCGAAAGCGCGCAAGGTCGCGTAGTGCCAATCCATGGAACAAGCCGAGCTCATCTCCTATACATTCGAATGACATTGGATGGTCTAGAGTTAGACGAGCGGTATTTTCCATCTCTATAGTCAGCCGTTTACTACTGGCAATGGCATAGGCACGGAAGGCTCCTGCTTCGATAAAAAGCGTTGGGAATGTCCTCTGGCTGACTTCGCTGCGGATGGATGATTGAACGGCGATCATGTCATATTTCTGTGATGCGGCCAGAAGGTCTAAAACTTTGTCGTAAGAGTTGGGTATCACGGAAGGAATTGGGTACAGCATTGTGACAAGGCTATGTAGCACTTCCGCATCTTCAGGTAAGCGGACCACGGGGAGGCCATCAATGATTTCGTCCTCAGAAGGTTGGGCCAAAGAAAGCATATCGCTGAAGAATGGAGACGACGTTTCTAGTATTAGTTTGTGTACGCGGAAGTTGACACCATCAGACGATTGTATGATTACATCCGTCTCACGCAAGTTCAAGTTTTCGTCTTCCAGTGTAGACGACGCTTCTGCGGCCGGCATAACTTGACCTTGATGGCGTGTTTCACCAGCAACTAATAAGAGATCCGCTTCTGCCTGAAAAGTGCTCAAGCTCGGGATGGGATATGTTTAATTTATCGGCACTCAC
>QFEA01002698.1:0-15925 GCA_003315975.1 Lactifluus echinatus
GCACCGTGGTGTATGGCCGATGCCCATGCCTCGACAACATAAGGAAATGCAGGTGCTGGTCGTATCCAACGTGCCATAATAACCAAGAGTGTTTGAAGTTCTATTGAGACCCCATCACAGTACAGGGCAGGGGAAGTGCCTCGGCGTCCCCGGTCCCACGTCACAAGAGGCGCGTGTTACTAAACCACTTCTAGCTCCGCGCGCGCTAATACTTATGGTCGCACATGCAGCCTTCCGACATGGAATAAACGGCCGGCACCCTTTCTCACACATGTGCAAAATGAATCAAAAAGTGGCATTGAGAGCGCTGCCAGACTGTACGTGAATTCTATTTTGGGCATCATATGAGGACATACATAACGAACGGCAGAAGAAATCTTCGCAAAAGCCGTAGTAGCCCGGAAAATGACTTTTCGAAAGGAAGGCCCTCGGGCCTGCTACACAATGCCAAAGTTGGACCTGATAGAAGTACATTGTGGGTGAGAACCAAGACGGCAGCGGGACCAACATGTCTCCTCTTTTTTTTTTGGGATGGTCTAAAACCCATTCATACCTGTACCTATCCAATCCCCGAAGAGTAGACTTATCGACTCCCCGTTGTGGGTACGACGTATACTCTCCGAAACCGTTGGGCTGATATCTAACGTCACTAGCTTCGTACAGTCCATTTGGTGGTCATGTTGTGGCATTGTATTCGTGACCTATGTTAGATGGGGTGAATAAGCTACCAGCATTGATAACGGTAGTTCCCACCACTAGTGTTTCTATTGGAAGATTCTCGATAACACTCATGCTCGTTTCTGAGAACAAACCTGTTCTCATGAGTCAACAGCTGAGAGGAAGCAGGGATGTGTGACAGGCACCGTGAGAGACCAGCGCGTAAATCCTTGACGCTCCATTCTCCTTCAACGACCGTGCGGCCAATGTCAACGTCTTGCCGGAGTCGATCATGTCATCTACCAGGATAGCAACCTAGGAGAGGGCTCGTCAAAACCAACGAGAGAGTAGGCTACGGGAGGCTACGGCGGCGGACTCACCCTGCCCTTGACGTCGCCGACAAGAAGTTCCATCTTCTCCGGTGCATCGAGGGCTTTGCCATCCCTCTTCCTGTGGAAGAGGGCAAATTCGAGACCGAGCTTATCGGCGATCGCGGTGACACTGATAAGCCAAAGCCAAAGCCAAGAGGGTTTCCCGGTGCGGAAAAAAAACAAACGTCAAGATGCATTACGGAAGTGTGGAAATGGAACAAACGCAACCGCTTCGCACCGCCCGCATCCGGACTGACGATGATGCCGTCCTCCCAGCCTTCGATACTGTTCTTGATGTACGAGATCATGAGAGGCTCCGAGTAGAGATTGTCGACGGGAAAGTCGAAGAAACCCTGGATTTGACTCGCGTGCAAATCCATGGTAATGACGTGGTCACAGCCGGCCACGGCTAGCATGTTGGCGACGAGCTTCGCGGTGATGGGTGCGCGGCTCTTGTCCTTCTTGTCCATGCGCGCGTACGGGTAGCACGGGATGACGGCGGTGATACGGCGGGCGGAAGCACCCTTGCACGCGGAGATGAGAATGAGAAGTTCCATGAGGTGATCGTTCACGTCGCGGCATGCAGATTGGAGGATAAAGACGTCCTCGTCGCGAATCGACTCGGTAATCTTCACGTTGACCTCCCCATTTGAGAACTTTGTGACTGTGCAGGGTGTGAGGGGAGTGCCGAGCCTAGGTGCATGGGAGAAGTTACAGTCCGTGGACTGCTCAGGTCGCGCAGGGAAAACTGCATCTCACCGCTCGGCCACAGCGGCGGCGAGCTCCGGATGGCTGTTTCCTTATGATTTTGGGCAGGTTTGCTGGTGAAGCGACGAGGAAGGAGAGAAAGGGACGCACCAGTGAGAATTTTGACGGAGTTGCCATGCAACATTTTATGAATGAGAAATGAGTGGAATACGATAGATGATAAAGTAATGAATGAGCGAGTAAGAAAGAGTAAGCTAAGTCGCCTTGGCAGTCCAGCCACGCCTCTGCAATTTTCTCGGATATACCGCCAACCATGTTTGCTCTGAACAAATATCCTCTCTCTATGGTCGTACGAATATCGTCACATTTTCAACAACGTACTCGCTGTCCGCATATCCCAACAGCTGCGCAAGGTAGGCACTGTGACACCCACAGGTGGGTTAAAGAGCGACAGCCAGAAACCAAGACACACACCTATTCAACCCCTTCACTTTGTCGATCTGTGCCGAGTTGTAGTTCGCTAATCCACGGCCAACCTCTTCAGCCTCCCACTGCCCATCATCCATCTCTACCGCTACGGCACCACCTTCGGGAAGAGGCGGTTCTCCCTCTATACCATCTGGTCCCGGGTTCTGGCGCCCCCACGGAGCCTCGGAAACCGTTTCACTCGCACATGGTGTGCCTGGTTGAGTCGGTGCCAGCCCGCGCATGTACTCTTCACGTGCCGCTTCAATGTCTTCCGAGTCTGCACCAGTGGTTTGCTTGCGTACGAGTATCCGCACCGCCTGCCCTGATGCAAACGCTCCTCGGACACCGAGCACGCCAGCAGCCAAGAGGCGCCCGCCCGATTCCCTTCGTGCAAGTACGCCGTGCGCGCCCGCATCGATAACAACGTCGCCTGCTGGAGTCAGCGTGTGTCGGGTCCACGCTTTGAGGTCTCGCAGCGGCACGGCGGAAGGCGTGAACAAGGTGTGCGGCGGCCGGGTTATCACATCCGCACTGCAGGTACTCGAACCTGAACCTGAAGTTGCGCTGTGATACTCGAGGATCGAGAATAGAGATGCAGGGCTACGGCTGGAAGCTATGATCGTCGAGACGCCCGCGGCAGTAGCGATTTCCGCTGCGATGAGTTTCGTTTCCATCCCACCTGTCCCTAGGCTCGATCCGAGAGTTGCTGTGCTCACTGTGGCCACCATAATGTCAATCGATGAGAGAGGGCGGACAAGGGTATTAAGCACCTTGGGCGCGAATCGCAGCGGTCGACTCTACGACTTCGAGGAGTCGCGCCGATGGATCTTTGCGAGGGTTTGCCGTGTAAAGACCATCCACATCAGTGAAGAGGAAAAGGTAGTCTGCATGTATCATGGACGAGGTGATCGCCGAAAGAGTGTCGTTGTCGCCAAATTTGATCTCCTGGGATAATCGTGAGACCCGCGTATGAAAATGAGAGGGAAAAGATACCTACGCTGACTGAAACTGTATCATTTTCGTTCACGATGGGAACGACACCCATGGAGAGCAACTCCTTGAGGGTGTTCACCGCATTGAGATACCTCGTACGCTGAGCAATGCCCCGTTTACTCAGGCTCCGTCTGGCAAGAAACGACGCACATCAGAGATATCCCCGCGTGTCAGCAACACTTGCGCGATCGGTTGACCGAGCTGACCGAACAGATTATCCCACAACGCGATCAGTCTACCCTGTCCGATAGCAGCCAATGCCTTTTAGGAGAACCATGTCAAAGGATCAGCATTTTCGGGGCACGGCATGATAGATAAAGAAGGGATTCGGACTCGCCTGCTTTCCGGATAGACTTTTTGGCCGAACGGGCAAGGACATTCGCTGTAGACCGACGCCGATCGCGCCCGAGCTGACGAGGACAACCTTGTGTCCCGCCGCGCGCAGACGCACGACGGTTTCTACGATGGCGGAGAGCGTAGACAGGAGCGGCTGGTGCGTCGTTTCGTGCACGATCGACGACGTTCCTATATACATTGCGCCGCGCACGCGCAATCGGCGGAACATATGTCAGGTTTCAAACATGGCTTACATGGTGAGGAAGAAGGATGAGGAGATTCACACCGAGTTTGATTACTATGGTGAGAGGCTTTGTGCGGACCATCGCTTTTAAATTGTGGCGGCGTTAGAAAAGACGATGATAGCGATCAGCCGACAAATGACTGGCATCCGAGTGATAATTATCGCGCGTGAGGTGGCGCCAGCAGCACGATGCAATGTCATGTCGATACTCAGTCCCAGCAATCACAGTGAGGCTGTGTTTGTCTTCTCAATGCATCGATGTAACGGCCAAGAGATGTCACTGATATCGTGGATCCGGAGCTCGTTCGTCCCTAGTCAGACCCTCATATTGTTTTCTGGAACTAGTTTCGATTTTTTGGTTCTTCGCGCAGATGAAGAAAAGTGACTGATGTGCGCCTCTCGTCTCCCCAATTCACTCTGCTCTTTGGAAATTCATCTTGGTGCTGCAAGTGATATTCCGCTTGTCTCTGTCCCACAAGCACACGTCCCTTGCTCGTTGTTCCCCTGCCTTCTGGCTTCGCCATCATATTCTTCCGGGTCTCAAGATGGTCTTTGCACCGACTAGTATTTTGCACTCAAGCATGCAACGGCTAGAACGCCATTTCGGGTCATATCTTGTCCTTGTCCTTCTTGACTCAGATTGAACGTGTAAACATTTTCCCCGTTGGCCGAAGAAGTCTTATCAAACCACAGCCCAATACACCTCTGCCCTCCAGTACTTCACGGTATTACTAAAAACGCGGCCTGTCTCTCTGACGACGGCCCTCACTAAGATCTCAAACCCAAGTCGATGAGAAGATTGATTGATGTAGCGACCACGTGACATTTATGACGCTTTCAATTCAATGGGTCTTTGCCGGCTTTGTCGAAGCTTTGTCTTCTCATCATTGCTTACTCGTTGTCGTTGCTTACTTGTAGTATTTGCTAATCTCACATTAATATGTAGGTGGGCTCTATTGGGTTATGGTCGTAGATAATGTGTATATTGAGTCTGTAATAAAAGAATTTAAAAGCGCGTGTGCGATTATTGTAAATTAAAGTAATAACGCTCTCAGTGTGCGCGCTTCAATGCACAAGACTGGACTACACTGGTACTGTACTTGTACACTACTTATATATTGTCCAAAACATAGGAGTATCGCTACAGGGGATAATCACAAGAAACTATTACAGAACGCGCGGACTGCTATAGATAGCAGCACGTCCCCTTAACGAAATTAGGCAGCTCCGTCATCTGGCTTAGTGATACGCGAGTATACGCTCCACGAGACTTCGCCCCTAGCAGCTCCACAATTTCAGTTAGTCCTTTGTAATTCACACGACATGGGACAGACTGCGGGCACGTTTGCTCCGCGTCCGCTTCACTCCGGAAGCTCACGCGCACAATATATATAACAGGCTCATCGGCGTTGATTGCACCCTGATCAATATCGATGGATATCACAGCCTATGCAGACTGAGGTGGAGCAAAGAGCATTACACCAAGTTGAACCCTCTTGGAAGTCTCCACACACAAGAATAGTATTGAGCACACGACCTCAGAGCCATGTTGGCTTCAACTTGATCTTCTTGAGATGGCAGTTGTATTTAGGTCGGCAAGGCTCGTACGAAAAGGACCATTCGTAGACTGATAAGATAGCTCGAAATGCGCACCAAATATCTGCATAACCGGGAAGACCACTACTAACAATAATGGTACATGCAACATTTTCACTCCCTCTCGCTACCTTCGAGGAGGGTTCAAACATAAGTAGTCATGGCTGAGGCAAGAAACACGGTTCACGATACGATACGATACCTTGACTAGACTATTGACATTTAGTCTTGGGGGGCTTTAGCTGCCTCTTTCTCGCCCTCGAGAACTTTTTCGACATTCTCCCCCAACCGTTTGCGGGCTTCAAGCGAGAGCGGAGGCACCTTAGATGAATATCCAAGGTCTGTGAGACAGTCAGTCGTTCGGTTGACAGAGATGGAGGATGCCTGAGGCTGACCCAAGGATGGATATTGCAAAGGAACATCCTGGACTTTCACTGGGAGGGTAGAGAGATCGAGGGGAGTGGAGGGTCCTATCCAGGCAACCCTGGTCTCATGGTCCCTGGGAGGTCGATATTAAAAGAGAAAGAATGGAACATAAGAATTCAATATTTACTTCCGCTACAACAGACGTCAATCGTGTAGATGCAATACAGAAAAAGGGGTACAGACCACTTCCTTGGTAAGAGGGTGCACAAGAATACTGATGGACGCTTCGTGGTTGGAAGTCTCTCCGTTCTGATATGTAGACGTACCTTAGCTCGCCACGATTCATGCACAAGTAAGAAAATACGGAAGCGAACGATTCTGACGGGCACCAGATCTCGTAGGAGCCTTGTCATGCCGGACAGCCGTCAACTAGGTTGACGGACGCGAAAAAGAAAGAAAAAAGCCTCACCGAGAGGATGGGGGCCCATGGGATCAAGATTCACTTGCCACAGTGGTACCGCTACGAAGGCGCCATCCCGCCTCAACCGCAGGACGGCATCACGAAGATCCAGTGCGGCTTGGCGTTCGCCTTCATTCTTTTGGTGGAAATAAATGTCTGCGATGAGGGGCTGAATCAGTGGCGTCGTGAGTAGAGAGATAATGCTACATGCGAAAATGCCACTCCCTGGAGACGGAAAGACGGGCTCAGCGGTTGCTGAATGAGAAAAACGACGCTCCACGTACTTAATTTCGGACGCGAGTACCTCCTTCAGATCGACGGGCGGACTCATTGTGTCAAAATCAAATGGGTGAGCGTAAGTGAACTGTCTTCAGGCAGTGAGAGAGGAGAGAGAGGATGAGCACTATCAGGGGATGCTCAGCGAGTTTGAACAATCGGTTTGGTTTGTAAGGCGCAGTCAAGCATAACATAACTAATAACTAAATTGCAGAAGGCCAATTGCCCGACCAATACAGTACCCCTGTACCGGGCCGCTGCACTTGCACTTCCCACGTCACCGACGTCACGTCACTGTTTTCGATGGTATGATGTATGTATCAACGTATCAACCACCGAGCTCGCAAAAGAAAATCAGGTATTCTTTCGTTACGACTCTTTTGTCACCGTTTTCTTCTGTTGAATTCAAAATTTAAAGTTTGCTGAAGTCACAAGTGCTGAAGATTACCGTCGATACCGCTATCTGTTCGCATAGGCCTACATGCATCGGTGAATGAGAGAAGCGCATGGCCGAAAAAGCAGGATGGTTGTGTGCACCACCTGTAATGCGTAATGCGTTACTTAACGGGCACGCGTTACCGGTGTAGCCCATGGACCTAGGTCGCAGCAAGGGCCACCATTCAGATACAAATGGACTCGCAGCGCGATTGTCTAAATGTTTATTAGCCTGATTGCCTTTCATTGGACTTGGCGACAATGATGCTGTGGTTGTGGATCTACTTGGGTTACAGGAGACGCAAGATGCACAACGTGCGCCTCACATCATCGGTCATGTACAAGTGACACGACAGATTGTATAGTCCAAATCCATGTCCATCCCTATCCAATGCTGTAGTATTTCGCGTCGAATACCGATACATCTCGAACTACGTAGGGTGCTTGTCGCCATGTGACCCTGCAATTAAACATGACACGGTACCGTAGTATTCTGCCCATCGAATTGTTCCTTAGCACCGTATTCCAATAGCAGTTCCGCAATCTCGTGACGACCGTTCTCCAACATAACTTGCAACGGAGTCTGGTTCAACTTGTTCTGGCTATGCACATCGGCTCCGTGTTCCAGGAGTACCCGCGCAACCTCGAGATGCCCAACAGTATCATAGTCGTCACTATAATCATCGTCCACATGCAATGCATACAGCACATGCAATGGACTGGACTGCTCGTCGTCTTGCGCATTCACATCTGCTCCGTTTTCAAGAAGGAGCTTCGCAATCTGCAGCTCTCCGTTAAACGAAGCACGATGCAGTGCCGTCCATTGCATTCTATCACGAAAATCGACATCGGCACCATGTTGCAGTAGGAAATTTGCTGTGTCAACTCTGCCGAAGATGGCTGCGTATTGCAATGGAGTCCAGCCCCAATCTCCAAGTACGTTCACATCCGCGCCATACTTCATCAAAAGCTGCACAGCCTTCATATGCCTACTATCCGATGCCGCCCATAATGGAGTGCAACCCCTGGCATCTCGGGAGTGGACGTCTGCTCCATGATCGAGCAACCACTCCATGGTCTCCAAGTTCTTGTCTTGTGAGGCTTGGTGCAACGGTGTCTGACCGCCGCTATCTTTGGCATTGATATCTCCTCCATGCTCCAAAAGAAGACGAACGATATCGATGTGGCCCTTGTATGAGGCCACATGAAGTGGAAACATGTGAGTACCGCCTTTAGCTAGGACATCTTGCGGATGCGCGGAGATAAGCTGTTCTGCGACGCAGAGCAGACCACATGTTGCAGCGTAGTACAGTGGTGTCGCTTTTGGACGCGACGGGTGTTCAGCGAGTTCCCATATAAAGTGTCTCATCCACTCTTTGTCCACATCGTGGATCCAAATCCAGGCAGAAAAATGTGGTTTTGCCGAGTCGAATAATTGTTGCATCTCACCTCGTATCCAGGACGATACGTCCCCAAACCGGGCATGATCCACCCAGTTTTGGGCAGCGTAGAACGCCAACGGATAGTTCTTCAGCCTAGTTTTATCGATGTCCTCTGTCAGCTGGAGTAGAGTGCTAAGACAGGCCTGCGCAAGAATTTTATGTGCAGGTTCGGGAGGGATATGGTAGCGTGACACATTCAAGACTTGCGAATCGGCGAGCCGTTTTGACGTCAAGAACTCTTTCACAGAGAAATGCGAAAACTGGACTACTCGAGAGCCATTGGCCTCTATGACGGCGATCAAACTCGAACATGTTGACAATACTGCGTCTTCTGGGTTTTTTTTTTTTTTTTTTTTTTTTGCATCAGTTTATTGTCAGCGCCTGACAGGCAGAGTGACTAGTACTATGTACAGAATACAAGAGATGACTAAGAGGGGCTAAGCGTAGGCAAGGGAGAGCGGGTCTACGGTAAAGACTGTCCTTAAAGAATGGCTGTGGGTGGAGGGTAAGCACCGCAACGAGAGGAGACGCTAGCCGGGGTGGGAGGAGAAGGGGAAGGGGAAGCGTGAGGAGGAAGGGGCGGATGAGCGCTCAAGGGCAGCGGCATGCTCGAGTCGCGCAGTGATAGCGTCGGACTGAGCGAGGTAGTGGCAGAAAGCCTCGGCAGGAAAGGGAGGCATAGAGGGAGGAGAGGGAGTCCGGAGGATGGCACGGGCCACCGCGCCAGGCGAAGGAGAAGGGGAAGGGTCCTCGGTCGGTTCAAAGGGGAGCCGGGGGAAGAAGCGCCAACCTTCATGGAAACGCTGCTGAACAACGGGGCCCCAAGAGGGGACGTGCAAGCAGGGTTCATCGAGATCAGGCGGCAACGTGAACGCCGGCCCCGAGTCGCGGAGGTGGACACGAATGTCCTCCAGAGCGAGAAATTGAGATGGGGGAGCCCAGGGAGAGGGAGTGAGAGCGGGGGGAGGGGGTGGAGCCGGCACGTCCAGGTCCATTGCCCCCCCTGCAGTCGGAGGAAGAGCTGGGGCAGGGGGTTGGGGCAAAGGGTTCGCGGGCACAGGGGAAGCCGCCGGAGCAGCCTCGACCGAGGCACGAGTCCTCTTCGCAGCGCGCCGCTGCTGTTGCTTAAGACGCCGTCTCTCCTTTCGGGCATCACTGACCACCGGAGTGGTACCGCCCTTCGGGAGATCGAAGAATCCCTCGCGGGATTCGCCGGATAACAGCAAAAGAATGAAAACGAACATAACCTTTTTCACCTTCTGCACAACGTGCATCAGGTGAGGTACCAGCGCGACGGCGCACTTGACCAGGTGTGTGTGAAACTGGGGAGTAAACTCGACCCAGCAGAAGCGACCGTCCTCCCCCGTCTGAGCAGAGACGAGGTTGGCGATGATGTGGTCCCGGGAGAGGAACCACCGCTTCTGAAAAATGTTGAGAATGTCAAAGACAGAGGGATCTGGAAGATCCATGTCCTCGACGCGAGGCAGAGCCGGAGGGGCCACCGAGGGCAGCACAGCGGGTAAAGCAGGAGGAGGCGGCAGCGGCGGAGGGGCCACTGCAGCAGGGGGCTCCTCGACAGGCAAGACGTCGAAACGGGGCCTTTGAGAAGCAGGGGGCGAGGAAACGGCAGTAGAAGGGCGAGAGCGCTTGGTTTTTGCCATAGAGATGATGGTGGTAAGAGAGCAAGAAAGGATGTGCGTCTTCTGGGTCCTCTTGACACCAACCAGTTATCAAGTCGGGTGTGTTTTCGGAGTCGAACTGCACCGCGAGAACTTCTGCCAGCTCTTCGACGCGTAGAGGACGAAGCGCCACAAACAGGCACTGGAGTAGACGATGGGCGTGCTTCCATTTCTCCCCGGGGATGTCTTGTAAGATACGTTCATACGTCTCATCTAAAGTTGTCGGAAGCTCGTCAAGGATGCGCCGAATACTCGGTGGGAGGGACTGGCGCAGCGTGTTCAGTTGGCAAAATACCCAACGAAACCTGCGTGATGGAATGAGGGATAATTTCGGGACATAGGAACGAGGAGATCTTACATCCCATTAGCCTTTTCCGAGAGTGTACTGATGACCAGGTCCTTGTCTCCTTGTCTCCACCTTCGTATCGCCCTATCTGAATCAACGACGGAGCGGACATATTTCACAATGTCATCCTTTTGTCCATTTTGGTCATGAAGGCAGATATGACGAAATATGAGGGACCCAAAAACAAGTTGGATGTCGCTTTCGGGACGACTGGTAATGAGCAAGCGTAGGTTCGACGAATTCATCTTGGCGAGACCCTCCACAAGGTCGATGACCTTCTCGCGTGGCGATGGGATGCCAGAGATATTTGGACATTCATCGACTGCGTCAATGATAATATGAACCAGACGTTGTCTGTCGACGTTAAGCATGTCCTTAAGACATTTTATTAGGTCCGCTTCGAATGGTTGTTCCGCGCCGTTGCGATGGGTCGCGTATAGTCGAGAAAGAATGCCCCAGAAATTGTCAGATTGGTCGCAGAGTTGGACGAGAAGAGAGTTGAGTAGGCCCCGGACATCCCGCTTTGAAGCATCTCTGAAGTCAAAATAGAAGTAACATATCGACGCTAATCCTGTCTTGCATCGCTCTTTGATGACTTCTATAATTGCTGAGCTAATCGACTATATAAACTCCTGGGGAATAAAGTATTCGGGGACAACACACCAAAGAACGCTCTTTCCAGAGCCAGCTATCAGAGGAAATAAGCAACGACGGTGGCGTACGTAAACGATAGACTAAGTCCGCACGTTTGCCATATACCCACAGAAGGGAACCACTTGAGATCCATTCGTCGAAAGAATTACTTTGGATGAACCACGTTGCAGTTCCGTCGTGGTGCGCACTGCGAGCGATATTGTGGTTTACGGAAGGGTCAGGAGGAGACAGCCACTTTCGTAGGTCTGCTCGTGCCTGATTGTCTGAAAACGGAGGATTGGAGGACGTCAACAACAATGAGAACGTGAGGAAGTAACGAACTATTGAGCTTATCCGCAGCTGTTCCCGTAAACGGGTATTAGTGTGCGGTGTAAATGACTAGGGAAGCTTTGCATACCCTCATAAGTTTTGGCCACCGTCACACGCGTCTCTTCCTGCGTCAGTTTGTCCAATCGATGTAGCACGTCCTCGATTTCTTTCCTTCCTATGAGCTTGCTCAGGAAAGTTTCTGCAGAGAAGATAAGTAAAAAATAAGATATCGGACGAATCGACTGACTGAGTCGTCCCCGCTTTATCTCCTTCCTTGAAAGCGCGAGGATGCAGAGCACCTCTGCCATTAAATTCCCGAGCATAGCTATCATTTCCGTGGTAAGTGACATCCCGGAATAGATCTTGACGCGCGTGAGGAACCCTTGAATACGATCAAAGATATCGACGAGTATGTCGTGGCTTGCAGCGGCATCCTTGGCCGCCTGGTAGGTTGGTCGTCACGAGTCAGCATGCTGAGGGATTATGGAAAGTACTGACCTGGAGAAGGACACTGATTCCAGTAAATATCACTTTTGCAGGAGAAAATGTCTGTTAGTCGTTAAGTGATTGAGAGTGGTGATGAGGTGAGAAAAGGCCCACCGCGGTGGGTAATGAGACTTACTAGGCTAACACCCTCAGCGAGGGTAGCAGAAACCACGAATAGGACATTTACGATGGGGTTGAGAAACTTCATCAACATCTGATGACTCTTCCTAGCTTGATCGAGCGCATCGACCTGCTTTTGAAATACGGCGAGGATAGCATCAGTAGAATCGAGGTTAACGGCCAATTGATATGTTCGGATGTCTCGACCGGTCTTCTTTTTATATTCGTTTGAGGCAGCATCGAATATGGATAGGAAGGTTGAGGAGGGAATGACAGCGCTGTGGCTGGCTGTAGACGAAGACATAAACCAGGTCACCCGCGGGTGACTACTAGATATAGATCTGGGCGTTGAGTCGAGTATCGAGCGCTCGCGCGTCGACGACTCGGATTACAGTGCTCCCAACGATTCTTGCGATTCTGCGATTCCACTAGAGATTGACCCATATCACCAAAGTTGATGTCGTCCCTGGTGCCAACACAAATGTAGAAAACCTCAGAACTTGTTGGCGCGCAGGTTTACTGATTCATATTCAGTTATCAATGAGCTACTGTACAGTATGGGTAATCAAGGTCATTCCTACCTGCACCTTGAAAGGATCCGAGTCGGCATCTGGGCACTGGGCAGTACGTTACTAATCGCCTTTCAACAGTGGTCCGTTGATCCGTCGGGCTTTGTCCGGATTTGTCCGCTTTCCTCGGTACTCCCCGCGCAGCCGCAAGAAAATCAGGCCATATTGCCATTCATTGCAGCTGCAAGCCCCCATCCGTCACTTTCACAGTCGCTGCTGCCCCCGCAGCCGATGACAGGTCGTACCGTTAGTTGTGCCTACCTCGCAGAAGCAAGGAGGAACGCCATTTTGTCGTGGTCCAAATCATAGACCGACAACAGCCCGATGGGAGATTGGCAGTGGCAGCAGCGTGTTTCGTTGGCGGTAGCTTTAACATTAATGCCCCCCACCCCATCTTACCGTCTACTTGTGTACTACTCAGCGAGCATCTGGACTCTGGACAATGCGAGTAGCGGACTGGTACTTCCTGTCTGCGATTGTGTTCTTGCCGTATTTCCATCTCTCAGACTCTATCTGGATTGGGACTGACCGCGTCGAGAAAAAGAAGAACGTCGCGCTCGCAATCGATGCATTCGTGCTGTTTAAACAAGGACTGACGAAAGAAGAATATCGCGTCCCTCTATCCAGTCCGAGGCTTGCCATTGGCAGCGGCTATGACTCCCGAGTAGAAGAAAACATGATGACCCTCGTCTCCCTAATCGATCGCGCAAAAATCGCATCCCTGTCCTACTACATAGTCTCCCCTCCATCGTCAAGGACCACGATACCCCCGTTCGACATAACACCTAGCGACCCAGACATTCAATTCCTGCTCAACTTCACCACCACACAGTGAGCCGCGCTCCTCTCCGCGCCTTCGACGCTAGCGTTGCTATACACGCCTGCCAACGAACACTTCGGCATCGTGCCGGTCGAGGCGATGTCCACGGGGCTGCCTCTCCTTGCGTGCAACAGCGGCGGACCGACGGAGAGTGTCGTTGATGGACCAGAAGATGCACTGACTGGATGGCTGCGGGCGCACGCACAAGGGAGCACTTTGGGATGGAAGTAATGGCTCTCAAGTTGGAGCGGGCTCTTGTGGAGGCCGCGAAAATGGGGCCGGTCCCCGCGCCTGCGGTCTTATGGTTTCGCTCGTTCATCATGGCCTCGTTGTTTTGCTTACTTCATGGCAAATGGCAATCATCTCCATCTCCGCCTCCATGACACAATTTTTCCCTTGCTTTACTCACGTGCAAACTTTTTATCACGTGAACCTGTGACAGATCGTGACTCTGCACTAATGCCATGCCTGCTGTAGTACTAAATATTCATGTAGTTACATATTACAAAGATACAATAAAGTTGCCTTGTTTTTGTGAACTACAAGAGCTATGTCTTGAGACTGAGGAATATCGCCGTCACGCTTGTCACGTCTTTTTGTGACTTGGCATTTCATATCGCCGACTTTCGAACGACTTTCGGAGTCGACTTTCGGAGTCTTTGAACTTGTGATCATTTAATACCAATCATGGTCGGATGTCACACAAGTTCAAGGGACGCACCTTGTTACTCATCTAGTTATACAGCACAGTCCTAAATCCAAGTACACACTTGGACTTGGCAGAATGCGTGGATGGTAGGATGAGTAGTTCCGATACAAACGACTCATTTAGGTTTGTAGCCGTGGCTTCACAGTCCACAGGCGAGGATGCAAGGAAATGGTGAAATAAATGGTACACGGTGCCAGGGGTATTGGGTAACGGATACACCATATATTCACGTCAGGCACCGAATGGAAAAGATAACGCAGAAAATGACACGACGCACAGTGACAAGACGCACAGTGACAAGATCAACAAACAAAAGCAGTGCGAGATACGCCAAGCTGATATAGAAAGCTCGACAATATGATGCATGCAGGAGAGAACCGGGGTGTAGGGAGTACGGGAGGCGACAAAAGGCCGCAGGGCAGAGGACAGATTGGCAAAGCGGTGGAACACGAGGCCGGGTAAAGGCGATTACGCTATTGGTATAATGAACGTGTCAAACATCCAGAGACATTGCGACGAAACGTTAACGAAGAATGAAGTGAAACAAAACAAAACTAGTAGTTCCACGGAAAGAGACCACGCTAACCTTGAGGAGATCAGCCTTCAAGCCCATTTCCCAGCCAAAATACAACAACTTACATCGGGTTCCTAATCAATCAGGCACCATAGTGCACAAAATTCACCCATCGCTCTAAAGTCATACCACCCCTATCCCGCAATCTCTGAACAGCATCTCGAAGTGCCATCGCTGATCTCTCGTGATACGGAACCTCACATTCTTCATCCGAAAACATCAACGAGTAAAAATTTTGAGCGAGATCCCGCCCATCTGTGTCTGCCATCGCCCACATCGTCCCAACCACACTTCGGAATCCACAATATTGCATCGCTGCCGTGAGATGGAGCACCTCGTCAGTGAGGCTCTTGTCGGTCAACTCGGCAGTGTGACAAGCAGAAAGGAATGCGAATTCTGCCTTGGCAAGTCGGGAACGGACAATATCGAGAAGTGATAGACGTTCGCCGCCATAAAGTAAGAACGACGCATCGAAAGGCTTGCCTTGCTCCAGTGATCCATGGCATGCAAAATGGGAAAATCGATGTTTCCTGAGGCCCTTGAGCACTCTTGAAGGTGTTGCATTCTCCAGGACAAGAGCCGTCACTTGCGCATTGACGCGGCGTACAACCTTGATCTCTCCTTTGACACCTGGCAGAGTGTGATCGGGCTGTGCTACAAGAAGTAATGAAGGTGGTTCGAATAGATGTGCATCCGACTTGCGAGACTCGATAAGTGCAGAGAGTGTCGGTGTATATGAAGAGATGTATAGATCGGAGAAATACCGCTTGATCCTGTTGTAAGGCACGTGCCCGCGCTGCATCTCGTTGCCCGGCGTCACAATCATCTGCCCGGTTTGGACTCTCTTTTGTTCTCGTTTAGTACTCCACCGCTCGCTCTGTATGTATTTAAGCCCCCTACGTGCAGTGGAATAAAGCCAGGGTAGTATACGAGCCCCTCGATAGTCGCCGTCATCGGAAGGGATTGGGCCCATAGCATGGAGGGGAAGGGAGCAAAACACGGACGTCGGACACCACCAAACACGGGACTGTACTGGTACATCCAATTCTCGGAGTCTTTGTATGACTGGCTTGCCAACGAGATCGTAGAGGTCCTGGAGTACGAAAGCGAGAGCGCGCTCATATTCGATCGTGTCTAGACCCTTGTCCCGTGCATGAATTAACTTATCCTTCATTGCCTTTGCACGGTCATGAAAATCGTCGGGAGTGGTGATAAGGGAAGGTGGAGAGTTTTGGAGAACGATGAGGATGTCTGAGCGATAGGTGGAATCGTTGATGATGATAACTGGTCCGCATGACGCAGCAGAT
>QFEA01002704.1:0-11178 GCA_003315975.1 Lactifluus echinatus
ATGTTTTTGGGTCACTTTCGACTTCTTGTACTGCTGCTGCAATAATAGATTGTTCATCCATATTTTCTTCGGCAAATATACTTTGTTCTGGTTTGTAATCTGGATGATACCACTGGGATTTTGTTAATCCTCCAGGCATATCTTGTTTTCAACTTGTAGTTCCTTCTCTGCGAGAAATACGATGTGCAGTTCGTTCTGCAAGTCTTTGTGATTTTCGTACTGCTTCCACTGACGTTTTGATTTTTGGGGATATTACCATTGACTTCCCCTTGAGTTTACTGGCTATTGTTGGCCTTGATACTGGCACCGGTGGTGTATAAATTTGTTGGTGCACTTCTTCTTCCTCTTTTTCAATTTCTTTGTCAGGGAGTTCCTCTTCTCCACTATCAGTTGCTACAGGTAATTGAATTTGTGGTTGAGTTGGCGGTGATGATGATAGTAGTGATTGTGTTGGAGGAGTCTGCAGAACTGGAGTTGGTGGCAGAGCTGATGGGACTGTAGCTGCTGGAGTTTGAGTCGCTGGCACAGTAATGGTTTTCAGCTATGTTCCAGTGGTTACTGGGCTAGGAGATGGTGAATAAATGGTTACAGTAGTAGGCACGAACTTGATGTTGCACTCTACTGTGACTCGACATTTTTCGGGCCAATACACATGATGAGTGTGTGTACTATCCCAATCGTATCCCACCCAGTAGCATTCCATAGCTCGCGCATCCAGTTTTGAGCTGCTATCGTAGTGTACCCAGACTTTTTGCCCCCATTCGGGCACTCCAGCTAGATTCAGCTTCTCACTGTAGAGTTTTTCATATGGTGTTGTATAGCCCAGTGCCCGAGTCGAAGTGCGATTCTTTAGCCATACCGCGAACATGATTGCCTCCCCCCAGAGGCTTTTAGGTAATACAGCAGGGTAGCTATGTCATACATAGAGACTGCGAATGACCTACGAGAGGCAGAACCCAAAACTCTATCTCAATAGGAACCCAGGATAGTGGAACAAAAAGTCATATTAGAGGTATTGTGATAAAGGGGGCCAGTGCAGAGAACTGCAGGCGATGGAAAGAAAGGAAAAAAACTTAAGAAGTGGGATCATAAAGATCCGACTCATCTCCGATATCTTGAGCTGTGAGGTAAGAGTCCTCGTGTACCTTCCAACCTTTCTGGATAAGGTTCTTGAGCCTCTTCTGGTCTTTGGACTTGTCCTTGAAGTGAAGCTTGTGGAGGCCCAAAGGGTCACAGAGTTCAACCCAGCCCTGTCTTCCTAGACAAGTGTCGGTCAGTGACCATATGTCGGCAAGAGCAGCAAACGCGATAGGGGCGGGGTCTAAAGGGGGAAGGGTGAAGGGGCCAGGGGCAGGGGGAGGAGCTGGCGTGTCCAGCTGCATGGGCACAGAGCCCTGGGCCAAAGGAGCGCCAGAAGAGGGCGCAGAAGGGGCGATAGGGGGAGGCTTGTGGGAATCCCAGGGCACCGAAGGGGAGGGCTTCTTCTTAGACTTCTTCTTCCGAGGTTTGGCCGCCAGGAAAGGAGTGGGAGCCGAGAAGAAATCCGCCTGGATCGATCCAGAGAGAACTTCCAGAAGGAAAACAAACATCACCTTTTTCACCTTCTCCATTGGGAGAGGGTGAGGCAACAGCGTGACCGCACACTGCACCAGGTGCCTGTGGAAATGAGTAGTGAATTCGACCTAGGTGAAGTGCCCATCAGGGGCCTTTTGGGCCATGATGAGGTTGTTGATAAGGTACTGCCGCGAGACATGCCAGCAGTGGCAGAAGAGATTGAGGATGTCAAAAACAGAAAGATCCTTAGCAGGATCATATACGGGGAAAGTAGCACGAGACCGCTGGAGAGGGGGTAGTTGGGTAGTCTCTGGGTTGGTGTGTTGTAATGTGTATCGTAATGTCCTTCGTCCCGCTATCCCGCCGCTCCTCCTGCGTCCTCGTCCCGTGACCTGGGTGGCTCCACGTGCTCTTCCCTTCGCATTCCCCTTGTCCCTGAGTCCCCACTCCATGTCCCCCCCTCGTGAAAAGCGGTGTCCTCACCGCTTTGGTTGGTTTCAGTAAATGGTGTGTTTCGACGTTCTTCCCATCTCCTCTGACTCTGTTCTAACCTGCTCCCTTCTTTGGGTAGGAATGTTCTTAGTCTCCTGGCGCTGAACTCGCCTTCGACCTCTGCTCCGTCAAGTCACTTGAGTTTGTAAGCGTTGCGGATTCGCTCTTTAACTCGATATGGTTGCGACCACTTTGGAAGTAGTTTTCTCTCCATTTTAAATGTGTAATCGAGGTCGCTACGGTAGACTTGAACCAATTGTCCAGGTGTGAATGTGACCTCACCTGTATGCTTGAGCACGCGTCTGTCAAATGCGCTCTTCCTCCTGACCGCGTGCCTCACCGTGGCTTCGTACCCATCGATGCGTTGTTGCGCCGCGTATGCCATGTGAATTGCGGCTTGTTTGGCATCAGTTACTGTAGATGCGATGGGTATTTCTGTCCTTGGTGTGTTGATCGCTACCCCGAGGAGGAGCTCTTTGGGGGTGAACTTGAGCGCTGGTAGGATTCGATGGTTCAGGGCCCGTACTGCTTCATCAAGTTGGTCTGGCCATGTGCGGAGATCGGTTTCCCGTGGCTCCTCAGCCTCGTCGTCGCCGAGACTGGTGGCGCATAACCGCTTAAGGATATGCAGTAGGATTTTATTGGTGCCTTCTACTAGGCCGTTTACCCATGGAGAATACGCGGGCGTGATGTGATGCTTGCAATTATTTGCCTCACAGAATTCCTGCACTAGGTTGTTGTTAAAGTGGTGGCCACCATCTGTCATGAATGTCTCAGGAGTGATAAAGTGTCGCGATATGGTACTTAGCGTGTCGACGGTGGTTTTCGCGGATCCAGCTATTTTGTATTTGAAAGCCCAGATATGCTGCGAGAACACGTCCATGTATAGGCCTATGGTGTTACGGTTTCCTACCTCATATGCTTTACTTTTACTTTTTCTTTTGTTACGCGTTTTCTTTGGGTCACATGACCCAGCAGCACCTGATTGGTGTTTGACCCTGTTTACTTACGCTTTGGTTCTGTTTGGGGAGGAACCCTTATGGTTCCTCCCAAATTGGGATACCTTGCCCATGTGGGGATGTTTCCCATTGCGATGTTGTTTTACTGTACTAGATTGGAGACTCCCACTGGAGCGGACCACCTGTAGTGTATTCGTACATTTTAGGACCCGCTGGAGCGGAAACTCATATATATAAAGCCTCAGCTTTGGACCCTAAGTCCTTAGCTTCAGCTTAAGCTTCACAAATCCAAATCCCCTTTGAACCCTCTTCATCTCCCTTTCATCTCCTTTAAGTTAGCACTTGGGATTTGACTTGTGATCCAGCCTTTAGGCCTGAATCATTAGCAAGGCAGACGCCCACACTTCTAGAGTGCTCTCTAGACCCCGATAGGAAGACTTAAGTCGCCTCTTAGCTCTGCTTAGCTAAGAAGCTCCACGTGACTAGTGTTTAGTCAGCAGGTCAAGAACACGTGACAATCGGTTACGCGTTACCCGGACCATCAAGTTCCCACAGTCAGGTGACTAGTTGTCACTTGTAAAAAGAACTCAGAAGGCACTTCGCCAACTGGCCCCTTTGGAGCCATAACATATGGTGTGGTATCCTCCTTTGCCAGTTGGCATCGAGAGGTAGTCTCCGACCAACAGTTCAAATGGGTGGTGTCGTGTTATTGGCTGGAGCAGTGCATTTAGATGGCTTGGTCCGAAGTTTTTGCACTGTGCGCATGATCCTATGGCCCTCATTATCAGTATGTCGAGGTCAGGGCATGTGATCTTATCCATCAGGGCGATTTTTGTTGCGTCTCGCCCTAGATGTCCGCCTTCTGCGTGCTGCCTGCGTGCCATGTCTTCTGCCTCTGCTCTGGACACACACTCTGTCCTGGTTCGCGCACGTGTGCTTGTCCCGCCGTGTATTTTCCACAGCTTGCCATCGTTGATGAGGTACTGTGACGCTCTGTGTCTCGCGCGTTGTCTGTCCCACATGGTTTTTGCACTGTCTTGTCCCACCAAAGTGTCAATTACTTCCATGAACAGGTGTTCATTTTTCAGGTGTTCTCGGAGCTTTTGTAATTTGTCGTTTGTGCTGGGGTGTATTGTTAGCATGATGTCATTTATCAGCCCTACCATGTTGTCTCGATCTGGGTCTACCGTCCATTCGCTGCCATCGCCGTCCTGAGGCGGTTGCCCTTCCCATTGGCAGCTTAGCCCATCGGCCACTACATTGATCTTGCCCGGGACGTGTCTGACGTCTACTATTTGATGTGCAATTATCCCGTCGCGCCACCTTGTGTGAACTGCGCTGGGTTTGTCGCTCAGCAGTGTGTCCTTCAGGGCTTGGCAATCGGTTTCTATTTCTACTGGGAATCCCCAGATTATGTCCAAAAATTTGTCTTGAGAGCTGCAAATTCTAGAAGGAATGGCTTGTACTTAGCTTCAGCTGGAGAAGTTCGCTTTGATGTGAAAGCTATTGGTCTCAGCTTTTGGCTGATGGTTCCATCGGGGCGTGTGTAGGGGAATCGCTGGGCCAGAACTCCTCCAAACCCTTCCTGGCACCCGTCTGTGGTGACTACGAACGGGGTGCCATCCCACCGGGGTCCTCGGAGCACTGGTTCCGATGTGAGAGCTACTTTCAGTTCCAGGAACGCTTTGGTGTGCTCGTTGTTCCAGTGGTTGCCCAGCTTGTGTCCATTCATTGTCCGCCTGTATGTGCTTTTTGTACATGGCTGAGGTAGCTCTACTGCTGACAGAAGGTTCCGGAGGGGTCCCTCGACCCTTGCGTAGTTCCTGATGGGGTCTCGGAAGTGGCCTGTGAGTCCCAAGAATGATGCCAGGTTCAGCGCTGTCTCGGGGTGGCTCCAGTTTACGACTGCTGTGATTTTCGTTAGATCTGGTAGTACCCCTCGCCTGCTTACTCTGGCGCCCACGAACATAGCTTTTGTCATGAACAGTTTTGATTTCGCTGCGGACAGGGACAGTTTCCGGTCTCGCACCTGGTCTAGGATGCGAGTAAGCTTGCCTATCATTTCCTCAAAGGTGTCTGTGGCCGCTCCTCCATCGTCAACGAATATTTCCAGGACCTCATCTGCGATGAGATCATGTAGATGCATGGCCGTCACATTTGCAAACGTTGTGGGAGCTCCTGTTAGCCCAAACAGCATCCTCACATACCAGAAATGTCCCAGCCCTTCTATGTAGAAGGCGGTGTATGGTCGTGATTCTGGGTCTATTTCTACAGCATAGAATCCTGATGCAAAATCTATCACGCTTACGTACCAGTGCCCGCTGAGCCTGTGTTGTTTTGCTCTAATGTCTCCTTACGGCATCGGGGCGACCTTTGAGTGTGCGTTGATCTCCTTAAAGTCTTGGCAGATCCGCCACTTCTAGTTGTGGTTGTCCTGCTGAGCTGTGGAGCTTGTGTCGTCCCATGGGGGCACCTGGAATCGTGGCGTCAGTCCTGCCTGCTCGCATTCGTGATTTACCTTTTGCTGGAGTTCCTCTAATGACAAGCCCACTCCTTCATGCTGTTTTTGCCCGAGGGTGGTAGGCGAGACGCATTTGATTTTGGCTGGGTCGGCCCGCTCTATGATGCCTGCATCCAGCATTTCCAGCACTTTCTTATGCACGTATCGTCATTGTGGGGGTGTGAATGGCCTTTGTTGGGCTTTCATTGGTAGCTTAGCACCCTCCAGTATACTGAGGTTCAGTGTCACATTATTTGCTGGTATTACCTCTCGGACCGACAGCGCGAAACAGTCAGCATACGCCTTCACCAGGTTGCGTACCTTCTCCTTTTGTTCGGTGGTGAGGTCCTCGCCTATCTGTACCGCCTTCAATATCGCTTCGATCCGCTTGGGG
Organism: Lactifluus echinatus; assembly: GCA_003315975.1. Taxonomy (NCBI): domain Eukaryota; kingdom Fungi; phylum Basidiomycota; class Agaricomycetes; order Russulales; family Russulaceae; genus Lactifluus; species Lactifluus echinatus. The sequence goes on from QFEA01002704.1 coordinate 5,900, forward strand.
TTGAAGGGGTTTGTCGACCTGGTGTGGACCTCGCCATTTGGTTCCGGCCCTGGCGTCTCGGTCTCCGTTCCTCTATTATCCAGGTTGGTCGTGTGGCTCGGTCGTTCCTCAACCGCATAGGTCTCAGGTTCCTTCCTTTCCGGAAGGTCCTGTACCTCCGTGTGCTGGACATTAGGTTTATCTAGCAAATTTGTTAGTACTGCCGCTTGCTCTCGGTCACGCACCGTGATTGTGTCCGCTTCATAGTCATGTAGTGCTCTGAAGGCACGCAACATGGGTTTCCCGAGTAGGAATTCCCATCCGCCGCCGCTGTCGAACACCTCGAATGACCCTTGTGCTTGTATTCCTCCCAGGCATAGTGTGCCTTTCCATGTTGCTTGTGATCTTACTAGTGTGCCATTCGCCATTCTAAGGACACACGGGGATGGCTTCCATCCGCTTAGGGTGTCCTTCATCTTGCCGAATACTGTAGAACACATGGCGCAGATCATTGCACTGTCATCGAATAAGGCTCGCACCTGCACATGTTTCCCTTCGTGTCCATGTATCTGGACCTCATGCAGAAATGGCTGCTCTGTCCTCTCGGGTCCCCCGATCGCATACAAGCTCGTGATCTCGCATTTTGATTGCAATTGGTTGTACTCGACTGAAGTTCCGTGAGGCACTACAAGCATGTCCCCACGCGGCTCCTCGCTCCTCGTGGGGACTGATATGGTAACGTCCTTGGTCTCTGTGGCTCAGGTCGCCTGCTCGCTACCTATGCGGGCGACCCTCCTTCTTTTCCCTGCTCTGCACTCTGCCCATTGTCCCACCACGCCTGTTGCCCTTCGTCGACATCTTCTTCCACTACTAAGTATACCTTGCGTTGGCCTTTGTTGACTGGCCCGAGTGTTCTACCACATATGTCACGCTCAGGCCAGCGTGTCACCAGATTCGTTCGTTATTCTACTGTAGACACTTATAGGACGATAATACTTGTGTATGACTAAGCTTAACGTGTGGGACTTTCTGACGTGACTCGCAGAATTCACATGCTCTCGGGGATCTCGGGCGGGGCCTAGTATCGCAGATACTGGCTGCGTTTTCGTGTACCTAAGCTGGAGTCCAATCGCACAGGATGGACTTGCAAAGGGTAGTTTACTGTATCGATCTAGGGCACTATAGCAGCCCTAGTTGCTTCCTGAAGCCCTTAGACTTACTCACACAAGGAATATACACTAAGACCTGATATTCACAAGGAGAACGAGCTTAGAGCTCGTTCTCCCACTACCAAAGGCTTTATATACAGTGCAGGGAGTCATATCTACGGTATCGAGTCACTATCTACCAGAACCCAGGGTTCTACAGAAGAAATGAAGCCATTGATCGAGAGTCCACGCAGATCAGATAACAACGCGTGCTTCATCACGTGACCGTGGGGCATTGCATCCAGACCGGTCATTATTGTATTTTGAATGCGAGATCAGATATAGCAGACAGATAAGTGCTTATTGTAAACGCGGATTGTGACAACATATCACCCTCCACCTTCTTTCCTCCCAGGATATAGCATTGGGGTGGCTGTCGGTGATCTTGCACGCCGATGCCCGATGGCCGGTGGTGCCGCATATGTAGCATTCGCCACTGCAGACTGGTGTGGTGTCCAGGTGCAGGGGGACTGGCGTGGTCTCCGTGACTGGATCGGTAGGAGACCGGGAGGCTGCCCATTGTGCGAGTTGCCTCGTGTACGCTGCCCGGCCTGCGTCCGTGTTTGGCTGGTGTGGGTATACTTTGATCTGCTGGATGACGTTTGCTTTTTGCGCCTCCATTGGTGGTGGTCATGGTGAAGGACTTGGCGTGGCGTGATCCGGGTTAACTTTGGGCGTGCGGAGGTTCAACTGTTGGAGCTGAGCTTGTAGGCTTGCAATCGAAGTCTGGGCTTGCAGCCGCTCTAGCGCCTTGAGGTGCTTCTCGAGGGCCTCGGTCGTGACAGCCTGGTCTTTGATGTGCTTCCTGAGCTCTTCTACCTCTGCCTTATGCGCCCTGTCAGTTTCGGTGTGATCCGCTAAGCGCTCTGTGTTGATCGCCTTTATGGCGTTGGCAAACGCCATCCAGCTATCGATCATTCCAGATAGGCATTTGCGTACTGATTTTGGGAGCGCCTCCGTGACCATCCCCAAGTATTCTTTCCTTGCTCCGTCCAGGCCGCATGCTTCGGCTCATGTGAGCATCTTGTCTGCCCAGATGACATGTGTGAACTCCAGTTGGCCATGGTGCAGCACCCGCTTGCCAACCGTGTCCGGGTCGAGTGGGAACGTAAGGAGGTCGCACTCCCTTTCGGCATCGGACTTTTGGGGTGCCTGCCCTGGGTTCCACTTTGCTACGAATGCCGCTTCCAAGGCTGTCCAGTTCTCTTGGACGGCCTGCAGTAACGTGGTGAACCATTGGTCTGCGGGAGAGTCCACCTCGAGGGTGAAGTACAGGGCCTGGACCTTTTCGTCTGGGTCTGTTATTCTGAGCATCACCAGTTGTCGATTGAACTTTTTCCAAAATACTCTTGGGTTCTCACTACTGCATCCCCCGAACGATAGATCAATGTGGGCTGTCAATTGCGGTACTACCTGGTTTGGGTTTGCCATGGGCGGTGCTGGTGGTATTGCTGGAGGCGTGGTTGGTTGCGGAGGAGTGGGTGGTGCTGGTTCAACTTGGTCGAGGAGGTATTCGACGTTCAGCTCGCTGAGGGGTGTGCCGTAGTGCGGTTGTTCCGCAGGATCAGGGTCAGGATCTAGTAGGCTTGTGTCCACAAACGGGCTGGAGAGTGGCGATGGGTTGTAGCTGCCTGGTACTGACTCTCCGAAGATGGTTGGAGTGTCCATTTTGCGGGTTAGTGACTGGGTGACTGGGCGACGTGGTGGTGCTGCTAGGGTCTGTATGGGTGTTGGTATCTGGGGAGGTGGTGTGCTGGTGCTGGTGCTCTCTGTGGTGGCTTTGGATATAAACCTGCCGCCTTTGCCTCGTGGCGGGTCTGCTGGTGGCATGGTTGTGCTTTCTTACGTGTCTGGGTGCTGTGGTCTGGTGCTCACTATGCTAGGTTCTGGCTGTGTTTCTTATTGCATTGGCCGCGTGGGTCGGATGCTGCTCTCGTCACCACGTGGAGAGGGGGTAGTTGGGTAGTCTCTGGGTTGGTGTGCAGTAATGTGTATCATAATGTCCTTCGTCCCACTATCCCACCGCTCCTCCTGCGTCCTCATCCTGTGACCTGGGTGGCTCCACATGCTCTTCCCTTCGCATTCCCCTTGTCCCTGAGTCCCCACTCCACCGCTGAACAGGGCGGTCACGAGGAGGGGAGGTGGATGCAGGACACTTCAAGATAGCATCCTGGACAGAGGAAGAGAATGGAACAGAGCCCCCGGTCTCAGCAGACCAGGTGAAGGCGACGGGAGGGTCAACCCAAGCTGCCTTGTCATCGGCTTCAGAGGAGAACATGGTGGTAAGGGTGAAAGAAGGATGGAGAGATATTCGATCCAGCGGGCCTGGCGACTGGTCACTTTTTGTGGTTCGTGGAAGTACTGCAAGTTTTTGTGGTCAGTATGAACTTCAATGGCATGCTGTGCACCCAGGAAGAGGGGGCGACCGCATTTGAATCCAAAAAGTACCACAGCGAGTTCTTTATCATGAGCGTCGTAATTGCGTTCAGCAGGGAGGAGGCTATGACTGTGGAAGGCGATAGGATGGATGCCATCTTCAAATTTTTGCGCAATGACTGCTCCGAGGGCGAAGCCAGAGGCATCAGTTTCTAGGATGAATTGGTGGGACCAGTCTGGGGAGCAAAGGACAGGGCTGGAACTGCAGATTTGTTTTAGCTCATTGAAGGCATTTTGTTCAATAGGCGTCCACTGCCATTGGCGAGCTTTGCATGTGAGGTCATTGAGAGGACGAGCGATGTGGGAAAAACGAGGGATGAAAGCGCGATAAAAGTTGCAGAAGCCAAGAAAGCTTCATATGTCTTTCACCATTTCAGGGTGAGGCCAGTCGACAATGCCTTTGACTTTGGTGGAGTCCATTTGAACCTTTCCATTTCCAATAATGACACCAAGGTATTCAACCTGCTGACAATGAAATTGACATTTTTCTGGTTTCAAGAATAGATTGTGGTCTTGCAACTTCTTCAAGATATGGGCGACTTTTTGGCTATGGTCAAGTTCATCACTATCAGTTGCGATAATCATGTCATCCATATAAATGCGAAGCCATCCTTGAGCAATTTCTTCTTGAAAGATGTCATCCATCATTGTCTGGAATGTGGCAGGGGAATTTGTGAGTCCAAAGAACATAACAGTAGGCTTGAAGAGTCCCTCGCTGGTTTTGAATGCTGCTTTCCATTCATTGCCCTCTCTGATACGAATGTTGTTATATCCCCAGTGGACATTAAATTTGGTGAAGAGTCGTTTTCCAGCAAGTTCATGGATGAGATCTGTGATCAAAGGGAGGGGATACTTGTTGGGGATCGTCCATTTGTTCAACGTTCGATAATCTTGTGTTGGGCGAAATTTGCCATCCTTTTTTGGGACTAGGAAGAATCCACTAGCATAGAGGGACTTCGAGTGATGAATGCGACGTAGTCGCAGGTTTTCTTGGACAAAAGTCTTAGCGACATCTTTCTGTGCTGGGGATAGTGGGTATACCTGACAGTCGATTGATGTAGGAGCATCTGGTTTTAAGTCAATGGCATGGTCCCAGACACGTTTTCTGGGGAAATGCTCCAATGCTTTCTCCTGAAAGACTTTGCCAAACTCATGGTATCGTTTGGGGACTAGCTGGTCCCAACTAAGCTTCTCTTTCAGCAAGTTCTCTTCTGCAGCTAACTGCCTGGCCACCATTGTTTTGGTGATTGAGGACGGAAGAGATGTTTGTCGAGCAAAGAGATGTATCATGCCTCGCAATTTCCTTGCATCCAATCGACCATAGGATTGGAGGCTTCAAAGAAGGGATATCTGAGAATTAAGTTGTCATGTCCTATATCGGCAACAAAGAATAGATGTTACGGTTTTACATGCCCTTCAGACTTCTGCCTCTAACCCCATTCCACTTGAGCGTACATAAGACCTAAAAGTGTACATCTTCCGCTGTAGCATACATATCCCGCTGCAGCGGATGGTCTCCCACTGCAGCGGTGTGTTTCTACTATTAGTGTACATTTTAGGACCCGCTGTAGCAGACAACTATGTATATAAAGTGTTAAGGTTCCCAAAGGACCTTCAGGCGGAGTGCCTTCTGTTACTGAGTCTTGCTTGAGATGT
>QFEA01002711.1:0-18887 GCA_003315975.1 Lactifluus echinatus
TGGCGCACCGCCTCGCAGCCCCGCTGTATCCACTCGCATCCATCATTTTTTGCGATGGTACAAATAGGCTTCGTTTCGTGGCCGATGATTCCTCAGTTCTCCCTCAAACACGACTACGTCTGTACCTTGTCGTCTTCTCTGAACACATCCGAACTTCGAGCTTCCATTCATTCCCATCACCCAACAGCTTAACCGAGATGTCCCACTACCTCAAACCACTCTCCATCCCATCTCGCAACAACTCGATGTGTGACGAGTCGCCGTACTCGCAGTCCACTTCGTCTGCGACTTGGTCGTCGCCGAGCAGTGCATCACGTAATACCCACTTTCTCAATATCCCGGGTCTGCCACCGCAACAACAGATCAAAGATGCAGACAATGTAGACAAACTGGCGAACGCCATCATATCACAAGGTCAGTTTTTGTGCTTCCATCTTTTTTTTCTCCACTGAAGAGCTTACGTCCACGCGATAGGAACCACGCTCTAATGTGTTTGAGACGGCTCCTTCTTGATATAATGTATAATGTATAATGTGGCGCATGGATATGCACACCTCATTCATCGCATCGTCTCCCATTACATACGTCATTGTAAACTTTATGGTCATGCAAATTTACTCATCTTCACTTGACGTTTGGCTTTGAGAGATGGGTAGACCTGAGGAACGGATGTATGACCAGATGTGGTTACAGTTGTTATTTGTCGGTTGTCGGACAGTGGGCGCTGCATTAATGTACCTGACCTGGTAAGAGGGAAGTCAAATAGGGACGGCCAGCGCTTACATTTTAGTTCAGCTTCCGCAGGCCTTGCTCGGCTGTCATTGGTCATTTCCGACATTACATTTACTTAGCCCGGTCCTTCTCTTCTTTAACTCTCTCTCCCCCACCGCATATACACACACTCTCACACTCATTCACTCCTTCCTGTCCCTTCTCACTCCTCTCCTTCACCCTTTCTCTTGTACTTACCATGTCGTTGTGTCCCCTTCCCGGCGCGTCTTATCATACCCTTGACTCCGTCCCTCTTTACTCTTCCTCCGACGTCGATCTTGAAGCCAAATGCCCTTTGGATCCCGATGGCCTCTCCCAAAAGAGCATCTACGCCTTGAAGCAATCTTACCCTCTGCCCGGTCAAAGTCCTTCTGCCAAGGCTCTGAATCGCCGGGGACCGCCCGTCTTGTTCATTCTCCTACTCCTCTGCTGTGTAGCATTCGTTGCCAGCGCATTTAGTGGACTCGCCACTGGTCCTTTATGCTTACCTGAGGTGCCGAAGAGCCATGCACACTTTTCTGACCGCCTCTCTGCCGCGTTTCAAACAGAGTCGTATAGGTCGTTGCTCGCGGCCAACCGCGATGCACTGGAAACCCTGTACGTGTACCATCGTTGATCGTTCTTTTTTCTATGAATAACATCACGGAAATAGATACCAAAAAGTCGATCATTCGCGCGCCGGAGGTTACCAGGCCGCTTTGCAGCAATATCTGCCTCAGAATTTTCCACTTGTGTACGTGATGTCTTGGCATCTCTCATTTCGACCCTTGGACAAACTCTTCTCACAGTCATTCCAATCTCGGTTGGAGTTATCAGGGCCAATCAGCGATGGTCTTCTACTGGGGCGGCGGACCAAAACCCGTGCTCATTACTAACAGCCAGGGTATGTCTGCCACTACATTTCAACCGTGTTTTGCAAAATTTACCCCATTATACAGCGGTGCTCGACATAACAGAGCGATACAACGGAACATCCTCGAATCATTCACTTGTTTCGACATCAGACTCGTCTTTATCGTATGAAGAAGAGGAAATAGAGAATCTAGGGAACTTGGCGGACGTCGAGAGTGCTATCATCATACTGTGGGTTCTTTTGTGTACTCAGTTTCATTTTTCATTCTCAGACAATGTCGACGTTTAGGACCGCGGTTGAATCACTCATTCGTTTGGGGTATCGACCTTCACGCTTTATTTTATTTGGCATACTATTTGGCGAGGTACGTTGGCGTGTCTATAAAATCAGGGGAGATAATTTATTTCTTCGCCGTACCTTGCAGGTCTCTGATGCGCCCAGTGTATCCACGTACATTCACAAAACGTTCGGCCCATATGGTCCTGTTAAATTTAAGCCACCCGTGCCTGAGTGCAAATTGGGAGGATTCAGACCCCTCGACATGTTCCGTGCGCTCGTTGTTAGAGTACCTCGAGCAATCTCTGCTTTGCGTCCTGTATCGGCAAGACCATTCGGTGACGGTAAGCATCGAACGCGGTATCTAGTCCTGTCTGTCTCGACCTGCTAATCCGATACGCCTTCTGTAGATAAGCCATGCCTGCTCCGTCATTACGTTCCTGACATCACCGGCAACACGCTTACAGAGTCGCGCATCCGAGCGAGTCATGTTTGGACTCGCCTGATTCTGAGCGCCGACGGGAATTGATGACGGGAAGGTATAGCTGTACAGCAGCCTGGAAGCTGCCATATGGCCCTGTTTTTTGTTTTTGGTGTCGCAAGAGCGGCAATCGTTATATCTGTTGAATTTGATCTGTAACATTAATTTCTGCTTGTCACTTGTCACTGTAGTGAGCTTCCAATAAAGGTGTCGGCTGCAGGACACCGCCCCTATCTAACTCTCGTATACCCAGCTATTGATTGGTGGGGACATCAAATGTTGTAGTCATGGCAATGTGGTAGTCTCTTATCTTCCCTCATATACAGTAACTTGCCCGCGTCACGTGACCCTTCCTCGGTCGTTCTCGTTCACGTTCATTTCCGTGATCATACTCCACTGATGCACTCGGTGTCGCACACCATGAGACATGAGAAATAGGGCCAATCTGTGTTCTATTTCAGCACGCTCACATGACATATCTACCGCCCATCTGCCACAATGGAGGGGTAGCGGCAGCTGAGATCGGCGCGCTCTAGGAACTCAATTGCCGGCTGCAGGTCAGACGTCGCTTGTTCACAACTGTTCGGCCTGGAAATACCATCGTCGATCATCATGCCTGTGATGGTCTCATTGGTAGAGGGAGGTGTCGAGGTTCCCGGGACCTGGAGTGGTTTCCGGCACGATGCGTACTATCCCCCAGCTTAGCTATGAGCCAGGGCGTTCCACTCTCCCTCACCCATGGTTCTGGATTCTCTTGCTGCTTCCCTGCTCAGCATCGTCGACGCCATCTAGTTGTGCGGTTTAAAGGATTTTTTTTGGCCAATGGCCGTTGTTGGACGGTGGCTATGGTCCAGGGTAGACAAACGTTTGTTATGTGCAACACGTTTCTCGCGACAGAGATAGCGGGGTTTTATCCAGGTCTAGACGCAAGCGGCCGCTTGGGCGATTTAGTTGCTGCGTTGTCCCGTCCCTTTGTTCTGCTGCGGGTGGACTATCAGTTCTCTCCTCCCTCCTTTAATAGCTTAGTAAAGCACGCTCGAGACCCCAGGCTCCTGTAGTCGTCGCAATGGTCATGGCCATTGACACGCTCCGACTCCGGATCGGGGGATTCATTAATATCCATTGATTGATATATTTGTTTATGCCTTTGCAGGAATTCGGGGTTCACTCTCGCCCATAAACGCGGGGCATACACGCCCCATCCGCCACGATCTAACGCCACTGTAAAACACGGAGAAAGCTGTCGCCCTTGTTCGACGGGAGACGCGTTAACCTCGAGCTCTGCTCGCACTCTGACTTGAGGCAAGGCGAGGCGGATCTCTCCAGACCAAGAAGCGAAACGACACTGTCCTCTACCTTAACACCAACTCTATTTCGCCTCCCTTCAAGCCCCCCTCCTTCCTCCGGGTCCTCAGCAGAAGAGGGACTGTTGGAGGCAGAGAAAAGGTCAAGACGCGCGCGCGCCATAGATTTAAGAATCTCCAGTCGATTATGGTGGGTGAGTTATGGGCTCACAGAGGCCTGGTGTAGAACGAGCTTTGAGGCTGAGCTCGGAACCCCGTTTCGGAAGCGCCCGTACCGATATTCTGAGCGTTACGACCCTGCCTGGCTGATCAACTGGAATCTGGTGACTAGATTTCACCGGTCCTCCATACTATCGTACGCCCCGCATTTACCACATTTGTCTAGCTATTTTCTGCCTAGATCATCGCTTCTTCCTATACTACATCGCCCGACGCCACACGACCTCTCTTTCCCAGGACAAAAACTTTCATCCATACACACTCTAATTCCCTTTCCTCCCCAGCAGACGTCTTATTTCGCATCTACAATGGCTCGAACACCTTCCCTTTACGTTCAACGATCGCTTGCATCCTTCGAATTCTGACACAAACCGCATTTCCTTCCCTTCTCCATTTGTCTTTCGGTATTCGCTACTACCTGGTCACCGGTACCTACTGTGTATAAAAGGCTAGGTACTTTCCTCTAGGTAGAGCAGAAAATTCAGGGAGCAAGCGGCTCCAGTGGTTTCGAAACCCGACGTGTGCACCTGCACTTTTCTCTTCTGTTTCTCTTTTTCTTCTCAGCTGCCCCCTCTCTACCTGCGTCTTCCTCCGCCGACGCGATTCTCTGCCCGCATCGACTTCTCGTGCCCGGCCTCTCCTCTCACTCGGCTCAGCGTTTTTGCCTTCGCTCTCTTTTCTCCTCTCCCCTCACCCTTCTCGGGACTGGTTCCGCCCCGAATTCACCTTGTGCGCCATTTGGATGCACTTCACTGGATATCTTGGAGCATCTGAGCCGTACGGCGTGTCATTACCGGTCATGGCTCGGACCACCACTCAGTCCTATATGTATCTCTTAGATGGTATTTGATCCTACACAAATACGCTGTTGTTGGAGGTGAGGCGGAACATGGCCACCCCATCTATCTTCCAACCGATTCCGTTCTGGAATTCAGCCCTCATGTGTACGTGTAATATTATTGATTCGCTTATCTCTATCAAGTCAGGAAGTGGAATCTATTGACTTAGCGTGACAAGTGTGTCGCATAAAAAAAAGTATGCAATATATGGTGATCCGGGTATACTACTTGGACGCTGATTCCAATCCAAGGCAAGGCGGGCATTGACAACCCTCCCGCGACTGAACCTCTGGAGTCAGCCATAATGACCGTGTGGACCGAAAAATGACAATTACCATTACAACACAGTCACATCCGCATCCAAAAGCGAGTCACCCCCCAGATTTACATCGGCATCGACATCAAGGAGGTGATTGCTGCCACTGCCACTGCCATTGCCATTGCCATTGCCGTTGCCATTGCCATTGCCATTGCCGTTTCCGTTTCCGTTTCCATTGCCATTGCCATTGCCATTTTCATTGCCATCTACGTTAATTTAGCCAAACTTGTGCAAAAGAGCATGGATCCAAGAAAGACGTACAGCCGCGCTGGGCGTGGGGAGCCGAAAGAACGAGAACGGCAAAAGAGAGAGCGACGATGGTCTTCAGAAACATCATTGTGCTTGTAGTAACTCGGGTTGGTAGAAGAGGATACGACGGTTGAGAGGTGAGTACCGTTGGTTGGTTGGATAAAATGGAGGAAAATGGCCTTGCTTTTATACCCTGATCAACTCGGGTCTGTGCGAATAATGTTCGATAGCTACGAAGGTGTCCGGAGAACGCCCCGTCCTCTTGACATCGCGGCCCTGTACAGTGCATTGATCGGCTATGGATGATGATTCTATATCCGAGGCGTTGTGCAAACACACATGCCCACGATGACGGCCCATTCCCGTATATCAATGCATTAGTTGCATATTTGAACTCTTCCATGCAACATGCAACGTGTGTGAATGAGGGATTGCCCTTGCCCTTCCAGCCAGCTCGAAGATTACGCAAACCTCGCGCGTATGCGATGTCACGGTCCTTTCGTACTGCACGACATTCGAGTGCGCAAAAATGAAGCACCGCGTTCCATCGACTAGTGTCACTTTCGATGACGGCTTCTAGCATAATGCAAGGTATCACAATATGCGGCGCATGAACCACACCAACAAAGGGCGACGCTGGCTTTGGGCATGTTTCCTGGGCCCTTCAGTTGTAAACCAGAGTAGGCGTCATCCGTCGTAGTAGGGACCCTGAGTCTGCAGCTGACTATTATCAAGACTATCAGGGTCTGCTGTCCAGAGACGTCAGGGATAAAGAAGAACATTTTGACGTCGACCAGGTCCCAGTCAGGTGGAGAAGGAGAATCTTGCTACTAGTGATCAGTGCCGCTTACAAATGTATGAATGATCCCACTGCGATTCACCTCCGTGCCCCTCGACCACGTCCATCCAAATACTCCATCCCTCGACAATTCTGAAGAGCAAGCAAGCCGAGGCTGATCGCAATGCTAATATGAGTCGCTGACGATACGCACGGCCGTGCAGGGCAGGGTGACTGACATCCTTCTGTCTTAGAATACGCGTGAAGTTGACAAACTTCCACATTTCCATCAGCAGCTGTCACTCTTGGTTGGTTTTTTCTTTGTTGTAAATAACACCGAGGAGATGACACGTTACTCAGTGACAGTATCATTGCAGTACGTCCCACGTCTCGAAGTACGTCCCACGTCTCGCTAACGCTTAGATGGATCACCGGCCCGGCACGTCACTGTACCAATTCCAATTGGGAAGATGACATATTGGGAAGATGACAAATTATTAACATAATTCATTCGAACTTGCGCGACCGGAAGCTGCCAGAGACGGTGCTTTCTCTTCTAGCGGTGGTAAATTTGGTATGCATATTAAGCCCCATAACTGGTCGCATGGGGGAAATATGGGCGGCACACATATATAGATATAGACCCTTGCTTCACACGACATCCTTGGTTTCGTGAACGAAGAAGACGTGCCAATCATATTCACAGGCGTGGCCAAGAGTACATGCTGCCCGTGGATGAGGAGGGTCACTGGGATACTGGAAGAGCGTCTGTCAACGCCAGCGATCTATATTCAAATTGACCGCTTGTAAGTCACTAGTCACCATAACTGACAATAGCATACAGCTGGCATAACTAGTACTATACAACGTCTGTCAATAAACAGTGTGTGGGAATATAGGGAACGGATCGAGCTGACCTGGGAATAGAACCTGATGAGGAATTGGCCATCGATTACCCTTTGACAGTTCGGGTATATCAATATCAGTAAGCTGGTTCGTGGCGTTATGAATGCCGTATTTCATCGACGGTGCGATGTACGGTACCGTATTTAATCACCCTGAAATGGGCGAAATTAATGCCAAGGCGAACCGAACACAAATATTCGTCATCGTCGCTGACGGGACAACACGATTTGGGGATTGTTCCGGGTATTGTCTCTACAGCGCGTATCACGCATGAAGTTGGTTGTGGGGGACAGCTCAAGCCCGAAACCGAATGCAGTGGGTGGACTAGTTGAGGTTAGGGGACAGACCGCGACACGATTTGTTGTTGAATGGCATCATACTGGCATCTTTAAAAGACAACACCTGGAACAAGTGTGAAGTTGTAGCTGCTTTCACATAATGAATCAAGTTGTGAGTGCGGAAAAAAGTATATGCATAAAGTCAGAGTGTAGAGTATGAAGAATCAGATGAGTCGCTAAGCGGCGCCACAGCCGGCGGGAACAAATTAAATGGGTTGTTGCTACGACCTGCGCCGTCGTCCTTCACAGATATCATCCACCTCTCTATGCGGTTGCTCTGGCTGGTCCAACAGGAACAGGCTTGAGGTAGCGCTGCGTCAGAAAATGTATTTCGAAATGTACCACGTATAGTATCGTGGTACTCGCCCATCACAGGCTTTCACAGTGACAGCTATATCTCACTCACTGCTAAAGCACGACAATGATGGTTTGGCTGATTCACATGGTATACGTGACAGAGGATTGGGACTGCCTTCCTTTAAGCATATCCATACCGTGCTTCATGAAATTGATTGATTCTTGCTGCAGAGAACAATCGGTCAGCTCGAAGAGCATTAGATACAGTGGTGCATATTTTTGCAAGTGGAGCGGAGTATCGATAGATGCTTGCCGCAGAACTTGTATTGGTCGTCATGCAGTCATTGTATGAAGTGGAAAGCCGTGGGTAATTTATCCTTGATCGCGGCCCGATCTCTGGCGACCCTTCCGTTTTGCTCCGGGCCGCCGCGGCGGTCGGCATTCTCGGGTATTCTCGGGTTTTCGTATATTTCAAGGAGTTGCGTCTGCGTCTGCGTCTGGCTCAGCAATCGTACTGCCTTTCACTGGTTCGAGTGTGCTGGGGGCAATAAGACTTGGAAGCTGTGTCGCGTTTTGTAAACTTGGTCATTCTCCCCAACTCGATGCTGAACACTGATGCTCACCTTCCTCTCAGCACCTTCCTCTCAGTGATCCCAAGCGAGTGTGAAGACGTCTCTCACAAACGTAATATTCTACATTTGGACAGTCTTGCCGGCTCACCCGGCTCGGGATTACCTACTGGCTCACTTGCAAACGCACACACACCCCATGGGCTCAGCTTCGTCGCATCGTGGTCTCAGTTGAATACAAGTCCTAATGTGTGCGTCAAAAAACAGGGTTTCACTTTTATAAATTGACGGCATCTATTCATATTTCCCATAGCATGAACGAATGAACCCGGATAACGCGCTTTGTTCCTCAAAGACGACGGCCCTATCTCCCTTAGAGAACTCATCACTGGCAGGTTCCGGTTTCTCAGAGTGAATTTTCACTTTGATTCCTTTCTCCGACCTCGGGTTATGCGGTAATTCATTTGTGAATGCAGGTGGATAAGGCCATATCTTATTCTTATGGGAGATCATTTGGCACCTCGGGTCGAGCGATGGCGGTCATTCTACGCTGGCGCCGGAAAGGCCGTAACTCGGGCATCACTGGCAGGCGCCAATTTGATCCGTCATCGGAGGAATCCCTTGAGCCGGCCAGTACTCCTCCAAGCAGCATGTGGTCAGCAGCCAAGGATTGTTCGCCAGCACTTGCCGATACACTAAGACTGATCTTTGGACTGCTTGCGTACTACCTGCTTCTTGCTTCCGCTGGACTCGTTACACACCTGCAGACTTTGAAAAACTGGCCAGGTTCTTGCTTGCTTACTACGAGATTCCTGAAGTCGGTGATTGTAGGAGTTAGCAGCTGAGGCCGTTGAGGACTTTACCTTAATTACGGGATGGCTATTCCGTATATGTAAAGTCAGCAACGGAGACTAGACTTTACCGCAACCGAGCGCAAGGCGATAGCTCATACATTCTTTCAGTCACTATAGCGATAGCATATATGTACACCTATATCAAGGCCGTCTAACTTGTTGATCGGATGCAGTTCTTGTTCTGACTGGTTGGGTGCTTGCGCAGTGGCGACGCCACTATCCCCTTTCGACCCGGCTGTGAGATATGGACCATATTGTACATCGTACGTACAGTATTTCCTCCGAGTCTATGCATGCCCAAACTCTCATTAATTCGCTCATTTATATTGCGGTCATCATCGCGTCCTGTCCGCCAGTCTTTCTCCTCCCCCCAAAGACCGAGGTCAGTAGCCTTTGCCTTTGCTCCGAGTCGCTGTTCACGCTTTATCAACATGCGTCTACTTGGATTCGCATCCTCTTCCTACAGGTAGATTCTACATAGAGGTGCTTCTTCCAAAGACTGAGCTTCGCTTCTTACACAGATCCTAGCTATCTCGAGATAATCCATTATCAACACAACGCATCACGAACCAGCAATGCGTACTTCACTTGCTATTGGCATTTTTTGCCTCGTCGCCCAGGTTGCTCCGTCTTTCGCAGCCCCCATTCCTATCGGATCTCGGTCAGTACACACACGTAATACTTCTGTCCTGTCCCCGATGTTTAACTGTGGTATACAACTTTCCCTACCACTAGCGAGCATGAGATGCTCGAAATAATCGGACGGAATGGAGGACCCGCTATCAATGAATATTACGGACGCGCAGACCCGAATATATTTATATGCGAGGAGATTCTCCACCTAAAGGTGTGTCCACCGGAAAGTGCGTAAAGGTGACGCACAAGTGAGTTCGGGCGGAACCAATTCGATGGAGAGAAGAAAAAGGGAAAGACGGGAAGAAAGAAATCGCACGCGGAGCTTAGTGAGAATAACTGGGGCTCGTTCGCCGCTAATTTGCCTGCCATACCTGGAGGAAAGTACCTAGTTTTTATACATCATAGATACCGGCGACCGGGAAATGCAGTTAGTGTCGAAATTTTAAGAATGTAGAATGGGAGCTAGGAGTGTATGGATGAAAGAATTGTCCAAGGGAGGAGACACCGTGCAGCGTTGGGCGCTCCGGAACGGGATTCCGAGCTCAGCTTCAGAGATCGCTCTACAACCGGCTGGAGTGCGAAAAAAGGTAGTAAAATAGTAGGTTTATGTTGAATAAAATGCGACCGGAGACGTTGTAGCGCCGCAGAAATTGAGGACTGAGCAAGCGATTGTCAAGGGCCGATAAATTAAATCAGACGCAAGATGTCCACCGCCACTGATTCGTTCCACTAGGCACCTGGGACACTGGCGTCCTCCCTGTTGTAAAAAATTGGTTTCTGCATGCAATCACAAAGATTCTTTCAGCTTGTTTATATGGAGATGATCGACAACATGTTCACACCAGAGTCAAAGCAGTAAGCCTCTGATGGATTTATCCACCGAAGCGAGCAGCGAAGCGACTCGACCATGCCGACTCCTCTTGGAACCCCCTCGGGCCTTGCTGCATACTCTGGGTCCGAGTCTTCAGAGGAAGGCGGTTAAAAAGAAACAGAAGTTGTCAAGACATGCGCCACAAGCACCATAGCTTTAGTCCCTGAACCGATCATGGTCAGTGGGCGGGTCATGAGTCCACGTGCCGCTCACTTGCCAACCTTCCTCTTATTCTCTCTCGCCCAACCTCTTCCTCACTCTCCCCTTCTCCTTCCTACTTGAACTCATATGCACGCCCTTGGGGTCTGCAAAACTGGTGCTCGGAGTGAGGAAATATGCAGGAGGTGATGTAGTCGTTTGTTGAGGTGACGAAGGGAGGGGAGGCTCTTCAGGTGGTGGACTGGACGCGGGTTGGAGATTCCGCGAGGTTGCTGAGTGTTTGACTGCCTGGCCATCTGAAGGGTCGCCCTAGAGCAACCGAAGACCACGCAGCGACCCAGAATAAAGCAAGGAGAATTATCGCAGGGCCAAAGAAAATGGGGAGGTAGAAACGAGGTAAAATGGTGTGCGTGCATCCCTCAATATAGCTCATGGCGAGGTGCTCGCAGTCTCGGTGAAAGGGGGAACTTGTGTGTCTGAGGCGCAAGGCCCGACACGCAGCTCGAGTATGAGGTGTATCCAAGCAATAAAAAAGAGCTGAAACTACACAACATACAGACAAGAGAAGGAACAAGGTGTATCAGCGTAGAACAAACAACGAGACAAGAAGCATGCGGCAGAATAGAAGATGAGGGAAAGATCGATAGAGCACGAGGTCACAAAGCCTGAGATTGAGGGCGAGGCGCGAAGTGAGGATGTCCGAGGCTGAAAAAGCAGAGACACGGCGAGGAAGAGCAGAAGGTGCCGGGTCGAGGTCAACAGCTTGATGGCGCGCCGAGATGCAGGGCGGATGTTGGGACATGACCACAACTGCAGTCGCAGCATATATGAAAATATCATAGTACTTATCGTACATGCTGTTGACCAGTCTCTGACACTAAGCCCGTATAACGGAACGGCCCGCCTCATTCAAACAGTTCACGCTCTCGATTGCAAATTTGAACACCGCCCAGCGAGTATAACCTGGCTCTGAGTCAGCGTTTAAGACTGTCCCGTGGTAGGGGTAGTCGCTCAGCTATAATTCAAAGCTGCCGGGAACTGGATTGATGTAATAGGTACGACTGGTACGACTTGGCCTGTTGGGCGATGCTCACGTGGCAGTGCTTTGTCATGGATGTCACGGCATCACGGCATCGAATTGATCAACAAAGCCACAAAACATGGCACCAGCACTTGCTCGCTTCATTCACTGTAACTTACCTTTCTATGCCGTATTTTCGCTCACAAACTAAGCCCTTGTGAACAAGCTGGACTATCAGACACTTGCGCCCCCTTTTTGACTTTCTGAGGCTCAGGCCAAGTTAACCGAGGGGAGGATTGTTGTCATTATAGTACCAGAAACGCCTACTAACGCTTTTTTATGTTTCTCATGGGCCACTGGGCCTATCGCTTTACGCATTGCGCAGCACCTACACCTTAGCGCGCTTTGACCAAGAGTCACTTATGCACTGTGGATGTTGTAGTGGCAAGAAACGGATATCCGAAGTGGATGCTTTTACAACGCCACATTTTTCGTGGGGTATAACTGGGGCGAACGGGTGGCATGGTCGTGGCATCTAGTCCCTGCGTGTCCTCTGGACAATCACTTAGTTTTCGTATCACCCTCTTTAACGACGTTTCCTTACGTCCCGCGACACGCACACACGCTATACGCCCCTCTAATAACCGAATCAAATGGCGTCTTGTGTTGGACCATCACCGCCGACATCACCGACATCGCCACTATCATCACCAGCATGGTCCCGAAAGCATTCTGACCTTGAGAATCCTTTCCAGAATAACCACGCACGGTTCATATACGCATTGCCGGACTTACGCTTAGCCCGAACTTCCCGCGCAACGAGATGTCGGTCACTCGATGGATCGACCACCCGTTCCTACCGAGGGACCCACCTCTCAGTCGAACCCAAACGCAGCAAGGGCGAAGGGCGACCCCTCTGGGAAGAAAGCCACTTTGACCCCGACTTTGGCTTTTACTTGACTCCTGACGAAATGGAGCGCAAAGAGCTCGATGCAGACTCGGAGCTCTACCTCGACCGCGCTTCCGTGCAGCGAGACGACTCGTGGACGCCGACGCCGATACCCGCCTCTGTGCCCTCTACCCCTTCTACCCCCTTGGTGTCCTCGTCAGAGAAGGAGAAGGAGATGGTCAAGTCAGATGGAGAGAAGAGGACGAAGCGCACGCGCCGGAGGCGCCGTAGGACCAGGCCCGCGCCCGACCTCAGCGGATGCGTCATGGGTCCACGCTTGATAAACACCCACGGGGCACCGGATCTGCCGTGGACATACCCCGCGGTGAACCACTCTGGGGTCCTAGGATATTATGGAATGGTTGGGCTGCACATGAACCCATGGCTCTTCTCTCCACCGCTTTATGGACGCGTCGGGTTATTTTCCTCATGTTGATTGTACGAATACGTTGGTGTTTGCGGCAGAGTCGCGATATGCTACATATGCAGCTCCTTATCCCGAACGGATTCTGGATTTTGTCATGGACTCGAGCATATATGTGTATGGACTCATCTGATTTCTTCCTGATATGAGCGTAATGTTTTATCCCTCTCAGAACAGTTGAACTATGCTTGATTACCCTGTGAGACTCCGGAAAGGTACATGCTGTATCAAAGCGAGAGGCAACACCATGAAAATACAACGACAACTAATTACAAAAGATCCCAATCCTCCCCGAGGACCGCTTTCATTGCCTCCATCAGGTTTTGATTGTCCACGAACGTGGCATGATATTTTCGGACCAAAGGAAGGAGTTCGTCTTTGGTCTTTCCAGAATATTTCTCGAATTCGATTTTGAGGTCCTTCGCGGCTAACCAGAGAATCATGTACTGGATGTCGGATGCGTCTACGCGGTTCTTCTGGACGGTTTTCGGACGGGTCGATTCGTGACTCGCGGCCCATCGTTTCAGTTTGGTAAGGACCAAAATGGATGGATGGAGGATCGGGATGGCTAAGACATCGAAAAGTCCAAATCACGGTCCCAATCATAAGGCAATCAAGCAGATACCGTACGAAGTCCATCGTAGACTGGTCGCGGTATTTGCGGGAGACCCAAACTTCCCGTGGGCAACGTTTCGACCAGCACGTTGTCCTTCTTCGTCTTGAGCTGATTAATGGAGTCCTCAGAAGGATTAACGGGGTCCTAACATCAAGTAGGAGGAGAACCATGAGATCCGTCAAATCTAGTATGACTTTTCGCACTTGAGAGAAATACAGCTTTATTCCAGCAGATACAAAGTGCGGATCCAATTCTGACAATTGGTCGCGCAGCGTTCGGATATCCGTTATATTACCGACTTTGATCAATACATCGATATCGTGTAGGAGTAGGAGAGGAAATCAAATAAGATATCGGAACCTGGGGGAGGCGACTTATCTCTGTCGGTCTTTCGCTGCCGAGTAAAGACCAAGCGAAACCTCCAATATACGCATGGTCAATTCCCAACTCGTGCAGATGCTGTGAAAGTAACTGAGCTGCTTTGAGCAAGTACTCGCGGGAGGTCGTGATTGGGATCCGAGTGGCCATGCCGCCGAGGCTGTACAGCACAGCACTTCCTAATGTGGGTATCCGGGTCCGAGTCACGCGTGGCTTTGGCCAATGGCACGTGATACAAGGATCTGAGCTCCGCTCCACAGCACCGCTTACGGCAACACCTGATTCTATCTCCAACAACGATGTCGCATTTCGACCCCCACTATGGACCCGAATCTGTCCTCAACCTCCCTCCGGAGGAGATTTTGGATATCGCCCTTGAGAGGCTGCAGACGGCCGGTATTGAACTTGTCGAATGGCGAACACTCCTATACAGGCGGATGAATGTCCCACGCATAGTCTCGGTGAGTCTTCTTCTCTTCTCGAATTTTCAATAGCTCTGAACTTGCTCTGTAGGATTATTCCTTTCTTGTTCCCGACGAAGATCTAAGTAGAGCTTCCGACCTTCTCAAATATCTCGGTCTCCCCCGGTCAACCCCTTCAAAGTTTTCTCTGCATGCGGGCGGAGATGTGCAGGCCAAGGGCCGCTTTCACCGCTTAAAGCAGTCAGAAATCCCCGCCTTTGACCAACACCTCGTCCTCTATCCGCTCTCATTTGCTGCCTTCTATCCTTCCGAGCTTTCGAAGAAACCGGTGCAATATTCAGAACTAGGACTTTGCTCACATGTTTTAGTACCACGCCCGTCAGCCGTGTACGCGTCGTTGATGCGCATGATGCTTCGTTATCCCACAAACTCGATCACATGGTCTATCCTACAAGCGGATATTGCCGACCTTAATCTTTATTATTTGATGGGGTACACCCTTGAAACACTTACATCTGGAGATGACGATGACGATGATGATGCGCAATCGGACGACGAAAATAAGCGGGTTGATGGTGCCATTTCCACGATCCGAGGATGGGGTTTGCAGAAGGAATGGGCTGAGACGGAGGAGTGGATGGGCTTTACATTGTCTAGCTTCGTCCGTGGTAGTCATTTATGCTTTCCACTAGATTGTGCTTCATGATGACGCGGATTCCTCTTTTCTTACAGCTCACTTATTATTTTCCCTTTCAGGAAGTTGCATTGTACTGTATGCCCACGTATCCATCATATCATACAACTACTATACAGAGTTACAAAGCGTTTCGAGTTTTGAGGACCCGGAAATTGGCAGCTTGGCCTTTGAACGGCCAAGGGGAAACCGGAATTTGAAGCCAACCCAAATTTGCATCTTGCCTTGTGATACTACTGAAATGGAAAGCTCTGCGAGACGATGTTGGCCTGACGACGGGCTGGAATGGTTTGTCGGTTGTCGAGAAACGAGAGTACGGGCACTTGACTGGGTTGATTCATGGCCATGACTAGCCGGGAGAGGAGAGAGGAGAACTCAACTGCATAGAAAAAGAGTGTGTTAGATCAGGCACAGAAGCCAGAAGCCAGTTTTAGCTGTTACACATGGACACGTGATCATGATGAGAGCTACGAAGCACGCGGTGCGTTTATACATTTCATCCAGAGCCTCGGATCGGAATCCCCTCGGAGGTCACACACCCCTTCTTCCACTCGACATGTTCTCGTCTTTTCCCACCTTACCTCCCTTACTCCTTCCCCCTCTTCCCCATTGTCATGTCCGACGCCGAGAAACAGCTTATGCTCAATGAAATCCATAAGCTCTTCGATGATGCCATCTCTTACAACTTCTACACAGGTCTCGCTTACGGTACGTCCATTCCACGTCCTCTTCCTTTCGCAATGTGGCCGTTCCCTCGTTAACCTCCGTTCCACAGGAATGTTCCTCGCCTTGTTCTGCATCTCAATCAGGATATTGCTGTACGTGTGCTTTTTTCTTCCATTTGCGAAAGCCTTCAGTCGCTCATAGGACCTTCTAGGTCCAAAGGGTCTCTGTCCAACTCCCCAGGACATATGTTCCTGCTCGGGATTACTACAGTTATTTTTATACTGGCTACCACCTTGATCATTATTGGTCCTGGCTTGACTTCCCAAGGGATCCCTATTATCATAAGCTTCGTTGATCCCTCCTCTACTCTCGCCTGGTCCACACACAAAATCGATGTTGCCACCGGCTTCGTTGCCGCTATCACCCGATTGAACGCACGTTTTCATGTTGCCATCTGGCTGCGTTCTGTGATGTAACGAGACATTCCAGCCCATCCTCAGTGACGTTGTCTGTGCTTGGCGGGCTATCGCCCTGTGGAAATATGACAGGAGGGTGGTCACCATCCTTTCTGTCTGTTTACTTGGAACGTTTGGTGCGTGTCTTATGACGATTGTGTTGGTTGTTCAGGCCATTGAATCTCCAAGTCGGCTTGCAGCTGCCGGTATATATGACCTCTACTTGGCACTGAAGACCCGTCCGGGCAGTCAAGGCGAGCAGAATCTCAAGGAAGGCATGATCGCGTTGATAATCGTGGGGCCTATGCTCGCCACAAACCTCCTATCAACATTTCTCATCGCTTGGAAGGCATGGTACGCGGGCAGCAGCTTTTACTGTCCCGACGAATCTGATGACGGTGCACCTATCATAGGGAACTCCGGCGTGTTATGGGCGCGCACTTCAGAAAGGGCAGCCCTTCGCAACGCATGGAGAGCGCTTTGGCACTTTTGATCGAATCAGGCATGGTGTACTGTTTAATATGGGTAATCGTCTTTTCCATGGCCGTGAGAACACCACTTAATAGACATATTCCGCCAGATATTTTACTTGTTCACCGCATTCGGACTATTGCCCGGTTCTGGCACGTACGTTGTCAACGTACTCATGCTTTACATCTCCGTGCGTCAATCAGGTCGCAACAATTGCCAAAAATAAATTGACCAAATTTTTTTTTTTCAGAGTATGTACCCAGCGGTTATCGTGATCATTGTATGCATGCAGATCGGCCAAGAAGCGTATAATACTAGGCCAGAACGATCACGATCAGCCGCGCTGGATCTCACTACCGTCCACTTCACAGTTGGCCATAGTACGATTAACTCCAATATTCCTGCGACCATTTCAGATGGAGGGAAATCGTTACCGATGACGTCTTCGTCCGAATGGTGACGACTTGGGGGAAATAGATGTTTCCTAACTTGTCCTCCACCCCATACGTACCCACCTCGCATCCTCTGGACAGGCTGCAGCCTTGATTACCACGCACTCGCATTTTTTTGTATACGATACAGGGACTAGTTTGTTGATCCGCAGGGCTTAAAACCTCCTCATGTAATTGCTTTGATATAGTTTATAGATCTGTTGTCACTCAATGCCACCCCATTATATTTGGTTTATAATGCATGATGCGAGTATCACACGACAATGACTGCCATTTTCCTCTATCGTAGCTCACGGGCCGAATGCGTGATCCCATCGCAACTGGGGCGATAGAGCGTTGCTGTTGTGACTCCGAGTCCAGCAGACGATACGGATCTCATACTCTTGGCAAAATGATGCCTCTTCTAGGCGTACCAGGTTGATTGTGGGTCCTTCTAAACGCCTCACAAGTGGCACTATGATGGATGACGAATATCGAGATGAATGATAAATGGATGAATGGGGCCGAGCGTGGGATTAGTTCCGGCGAACGCGAATGCGCCCTCCTCCCCGACTTCCCCTTTAAGTTACGCAGCGCCTCCGGCGCTGTGCATTTCCATCACGAATCATGATCGAAAACTCCGAGGCCTCCGCATTCAGTCTGTGAGTCTCCTGGCACTGGCACTGGCACTGGCACTGAAAAAAAATTTCCGTTATAACTGGCCTTATCATCTCATTCAGGTTCTTACCCCATTCAAGTTGCATCGCTTCGCACAGGTAACAACGTGTGCAGTTCCGTAGTTCCTGCACGTTTGATGAGACTCTTGCCCCGTGATACATGGGCGCTGACAAGTGACTGACACAATCTTCCGTTTTCCCTTCTTTGTAACCCCAGATGGTCCCTCTACGTGTCATGCTGTATGCTGTGTGAATGACCTGCATCTGGCCCGACGTAGGTTTACCAAGGTGTTGACTTGGATCCGCAGCACTCGCTTTGCTTTCGCTGAGTTCTGCGGTAACCTAACACTGCCAATATGGCAGCTCCTGCTGTTTCCCACTCCTTCACGCTTGCACGTGGTTTTTGGCTACACCTCCTGCACTCCAGTAGGCGTGTTCAATTTTCAGGTAGTAGGAGCGAAGCAATCCACTACGTTCACTCGTCTGACACAGACACAGGCACCAGACGAACAACCAATTCATTGCCACTGCCTCTATTCCATGACTCAGACACCGTCTGACCTTGCCCCATTTTCGACTTCTTTCCAGCGCAGCTGATAAAGTCTGAGTGTGTATAAGAGCTGCGATGACAACCTTTCCAGTCATAATACTTGCAGCATACTCTGTGCGAAGCCCCACTTCTCATCTCTACGGTTGGGTCCACGACATCTTTTGCACGCATTAACATGTTCTTGCTACGCCGCCGTACGAACTCGCGAAAGAAATCCGCTGAAGACAGTGCTCCACAAGCCGAACCCCACTCATACAAGACACCCGCTACAGCACCCGCAGCTCATAGGATGCGACCTGCGCAACCGCGCAGACCGACCTTTGTCATGCCAGCGCGAGCGGCGGTACAACTAGTACCCCAAACCGTACCCGTGCAATTGGTGGCCATACCGGTACAACCCCACGTTGTCGGGGC
>QFEA01002716.1:0-10433 GCA_003315975.1 Lactifluus echinatus
ACACCAAACTAAGGTCTACACCAATCATGCTAACCTGAAGTACTTCAGGGATGCTCACAAGATTAATCGGAGAGTGGCGAGATACCTAACCGATTTAGGGGAATTCAATTTCATCTTGATTCACAAGCCTGGAAAGAATAATCAGGCCGATGGACTTTCAAGGCCCCCAGGAGTGTACAAAGGGGAGCATGACAATGAGGACGTCCAAGTGTTGCCAGACTACCTTTTTGCTAAAGCTGCCATCACTCGGGACCTAGACTATGATATCTGGAGAGGGCAAGACGAGACTAGGGAGCAATTTGAAACAATTGCAAAGGAATACCCTTTAGACTCATTAGGAGGACACTGGTACTTCAAAGGACGCCCAGTTGTGCCGGACCAACTCCCCTTAAAGCAGGCA
This sequence comes from Lactifluus echinatus, assembly GCA_003315975.1. Lineage (NCBI taxonomy): Eukaryota > Fungi > Basidiomycota > Agaricomycetes > Russulales > Russulaceae > Lactifluus > Lactifluus echinatus. The sequence goes on from QFEA01002716.1 coordinate 401, forward strand.
ATACTTCAATTATATCATGACCATCCAGCTGCGGGACATCCGGGGATTTCCAATACACAAAGGGCAATAACCAGGGATTATTGGTGGCCTGGTATCCGCCACTTTGTAACCAATTATGTCAAAGGGTGCGCCATTTGCCAGAGCAATAAGACAAGCACAACTAGACCTAAGGCGCCTTTACAACCCATCCCTGTGGAGGAAAACGCCGCCCCTTTTCAAACAGTGTCAATAGATCTTATTACAGACCTACCCAAGTCAGGAGAGTATGACTCCATCCTCACCCTGGTGGACCATGATTGCTCAAAGGGGGCCGTCTTTCTCCCATGTACAAAGACAATAACTGGAGAAGAGATAGCCCAGTTGTACTTGGAACGGATCTTTCCATATTATGGGGCACCCAAAAAGATAATCTCCGACAGAGACCCTCGTTTCACTTCCAAGTTCAGTAAGGCGCTGTGTGGCAAATTGGGAATTCAGCAGGCAATGAGCACCTCCTTCCACCCTCAAACTGATGGCCAGTCAGAAAGGGCCAACCAAAGAGTAGAACTATATCTACGGATCTATGGAAACGACAATCAGAACGACTGGGCAAAACATTTACCCATGGCCCAGTTCGTCCACAACTCCTGGCCAAATGCAACCACAGGATTCACACCCTTTGAACTTCTCATTGGACATACCCCCAGGGTCCAGGCCTTACAAAAAGGGGGGACAGTTCCAGAAGTACAGAAAAGGGTTGATTGGCTGGAAGGACTCCGAAATAGGGCACAGGCTGCTATAAAAAGTGCACAGCGCTTACTATTGCGTCGATCAGAAAGGAAGAAGGGACAATGCCACTATCATCCTTTTGAAACAGGGGACAAGGTGTGGCTTGAGGGGACAAACCTAAAGATGACCCACCCCAATGCCAAACTCGCTCCAAAGAGATATGGACCCTTTGTTGTTGAAAAGGTGGTGTCTCCTGTGGCGTTCCAGTTAAAGCTCCCATCACAATGGAAGATCCATGATGTCTTCCATGCGTCCCTTCTATTGCCATATAAGGAGACGGAGGAGCATGGGGAACAGTTCCCAGAGCCCCCACCTGACCTGATAGAAGGCGCTGAGGAGTATGAAGTGGAGAAGGTTCTAGGGTCAAGGCGACATGGGCGCAAGAAGGAGCTCCAATATCTCCTTAGATGGAAGGGATACTCACAGGCAAATGATAGGTGGGAACCAGCGAACCAGATGCATGCCCCCAAGCTCGTAAACACCTTCTATGAGAGACACCCCACAGCTATAAGAACTGTGGTTGTCGAACCAGAAGAGCTAACACCCTCCACTTCGTCCTCCCCCATGAACAATGGTCAAGAAGCCCCAGTTTCCCTGTCACGGGCGCACACGGTGCCTCAGGTTAGCAGCACTGATGGACACAGCCCTGGGTTGATTCGTAGCACACTGGATGGGATTGCGGCTCGTGTTTCATAGTAGAGTAGCTATTAGGACTGGCTACGTAGGGTCTACTCCATATAGTCCTAGGACACTGCCTCTGATAGATGTGACTCATTGCTAGTAGACGTGTACTAGGATTCCTTAGTATAAGTAGAGGCACTACTAGTTGTATTACCTTAAGCTGAGTCTCCTCTAGAGACTTAGTGAATACACACCTGGTTCGCTCTCATCTTGTGTGCAAACTCTATTCCTTCCAAGTGGGACTTAGAAGCGTTCTATCAGACTACCTTAGGGAGCACTCAGCTCACGCTCTCACCCTAAACGGAGGGTTGGAGAGGGACTGTTCAGACACAGACAAGGCGACTCTAGGACGAGTAACGCCTTTGGTTTTATCAAACAGGCTTCGGGGAAGCCCCGTAACATTCCCCCTCTCTCTACGTCTACCAAAATCAGGGACGATCGACGAGTCCATGGGAGCAAGTTGAAGAGACGGCCCCAAGGCCTGAAGATTGGGACTTGTGCAGTGAGGAAGACGGTGAAGCGAGGGAAACATCGCCAACCGTTAGGGGAACTCCGCTGGTCCGAGAGGCTGATGATGAAGGAGGTCTACAAGTCGGAGCAGCAAATACTCCATGGGAAGCTTATGCAGCGACCCTTGACGCCTTTAGCAGCCCAAACGCCCCCTGGAACGATCCAGGAAGCACCTTGTTCCCAGAGGCAGTCACCTTTGATCAAGAGGGAACCTTCTCCCAGTCCGACACTTCAATGGCCGTTGACCCGGCCTTCTACACCCCATCCGATCTTGATGCCGCTGGGGGACTCCTTTCCCTTTCCCAGGATGCTGACACCCCCGATCCCTGGGCAGAGATCCCCCTCGACTTCTACACCTGGACCTGTGCCAGTGTCGCCCGAGAATTGGCTCCCCAACATGGGGGCTTCCACCCCAGCACCAGGTCTGATTCCACAGGGATGGGTACTAGCTCCGAGACCCCAGCTAGTAGTGCTCAGCCTGATCAATCCAGAGGGAGGGAACTTCGTAGAGGGAGCAACCAGAGGGCTGGCCAGACGACTCGGGCTGAGGGAGGTATGCCAGGTGCTGAAGGACCATCTGAGGGAAGCGCCAGGTCTCCCAGGGTTTGGAGAGACCATTGTCGATGGTGCCAACGACGACTAAACCCCCACAGAGAGCGAGATTGTTCAGCCCGGACCCCCTGCAAGTTTTGTGGGTCTCGGAGACACATGGAGGGGAACTGTAGACAGCCTCATTCCCAGTGCGCTTTCGGGTATTGCCAGGTGCTTCCAGGGCACTATTACTACGGTAATGGGTTCTGGGAACGACATGGGGATGGGTCTGGGATGGCAGATCCTGGACACTTTGATGGGGACCCACATGACCCCACAGATGGAGCGGTGGACATTGACTGGGAATCCTACTGATTAGGACAGGTGTGGTGGTACACACCCCTGGAGGGGGGGTGATGTCATGGTTCTTACATGCCCTTTGGACTTCTGCCTTTGACCCCCATCCGCTTGAGCGTACTTAATTACCAAAAGCGTACGATTTCTGCTGGGGTGTACTTACTCCGCTGGAGCAGACATTCTCCCCCTCCGCTGCAGCGTATGTATTAGACTGTAGTGTACTGATTAGGGACCCGCTACAGCGGGTCATCATGTATATAAAGCCCCTGCTTTGGACCCTAAGTCCTTAGCTTCGGCTTAAGCTTCATTGAATCCAAACTCGTTCCACTTCCCCTTGTGAACCATTAAGGAAGCCATCCTTCCTTAATAGGTGTTCGATCTCATCTCTCAACTCGAACTTGGGACTACTTTGTTACACTAAGTCGGACTTAGTGTCACCTGACAAAGTTTTCTCACATCACTGAGGTGCTACTCAGAACGCTTGAAGTCACATCCCTTAGCCCAGGGAAGCTCAACAATCTGGTCTTGGACCTGTGACAGTTAGGTCACATCTCAAGCAAGACTCAGTACAGAAGGCACTTCGCCTGAAGGTCCTTTGGGAACCTTAACAACACTTGACCCGACTTGGAACTGCTTTCAATGAGGTTAGCAGGAAAATTTGAACGCCTCCGAGTTAAGCCAATTTCGAACATGGTGTCTTAGCCATCTATTATAAAGAGTCCTCGTTTCTGTCAGCCCCGCCTTTCTTTTCTCATTTAGACTCGGCTTTGATTATCCTCGTCTACACCAGAATCATTGTCATGCCCTTTCCTCTTTGATCATTCGTCATCATTCCTCAATCTCACATCCTGGGCAGCATTCAGGACATTCTCAGAGTACGCTTCTATTCTTTCTGCAGTTGATCCAAACTTTTTCTCAGGGCACGTCCAGCTAGCGACGCGGTGGAATTCCAATCTGCAGAGGCACATTGATGATCACAAATATAAAGGTGAGTGATCAAATTCCATGCCCATGTCTCTGCCCCTCTCTTACTACAGGTGTTTACTACAGGTGAGAATATGGAGCGCAGAAGAGGAGAACTGGAGCGCAGGAAAATAATGGTAATTGAGTAATTAGGACGGCCAGGGTGTCGGAATGTCGGGATACGCATGATCTGCGTAGGAACTAGCTTTATCTGTATAGCTACCTTTTTTGATAGTTACTTACCTCTTTTGTCAGAATTAAAATTGAATATTTTGATAATATCCATGAGAAAAGAAATCTGAAATGCAATTTGTTTTTAATTTGAAATTTGGATTTCTGAAATTGAAATTGAAATTGAAATATTAGTCAGAATTTGAAATAAAAGTCATATATTTTATGCGTGAGAATTACTGCAGAGATTGGCGGGAAGCTGACGCTCTTTTGCATTAAAAATCTTTTACTGTGTAATTTTTTGCAATGATAATAGGCGGAATATTCATCCTTTTTTTGGCTAACCCAAGACACTGGATTGGGAAGTTTTTAATATAAATTATGCATTACTAACACATGTTTTTAGAGTCCTGTTTCACCCCATTTATCTCTTAATTTTAAGTCAAAAGACACACGTTCTTCATCATGTTGTCATTGATCTTTAACGCAATATTAAATCATTTGTTGCATTCAATTCAGCAACCTTGGGTTTCACAGTGAATTACAGAGTTTGCTGGTCGTGTAGACAAAAGGAAAGTCGAGGCCTAGGTCGAGAGCTAGCCGATTTTGGGTTGGTAGACATGTGGCCCTAGACGTAATTCATTTTTTTCTAGGCACGGGGCACATCTCACTGTCTCGATGCTACGCTATCTATAGTCATCCTGCACGGGAGCTGGTACCAGGTGCAGTCACTGTAGTGTCTGCAATACAGCATTGTAATCACGATAGCTACACAAGGCAATGTTCAGGTGAGGATGGACAGGCGGCAACTTCGCCAGGGATTACTTGTGCACCAACTAGAAGCAGTGTGACTCTGAACCGATTTCAAAGGCGTTTACATCAGGAAACCTCTAATGGACTTATCCCACTTAGAGAGTCCTTACACAACTAAGTGACTCGCTAAGACGGTTAAGGAGAACTTACCATCTTACAAAACCCTTGGAAATTTGGGTCCTAAGACCGCATCCAAGCTATAAGTGAATTAAGTACATTCTAAGTGACTTGTAAGTGAAAAAAAACAATAAGTATTACTAAGTGCTTCCTCGGGATCATATCGTCATTGGTCTCCTCTTCCTTAGCCCATGTATCTAATGCCGACGATGCAGCCATGCCTGCTACATCACCATTGATATCAGGAACTTTGTCAGCCCTCACATTACCACTTGCAAGGGCACGGTCCTAGTGTTGCGGTGACTTCTGGCTCAGCCCGGTCAGCAGATGGAGGTAGGCCTGCATTTCCCTGTAAATTTCTGCAAGGGCCAACCCGCCTTGTTTTGATGCCAAAATGATAGGAATGAGCGTCAAACTTGAAGGGGTATGACGAGGTGGTATTGTCAGATAATTTGTAGAGCCTCACTGAATGGCGGTGTCGGGGGCGGAGTATTTACCTGTACCGATCAAGGCATGGCCCATGGGATTCTGTGGTGAATGTACGCCTGACATCCCATCTATTTTGGGGTTGTCATGGAAGAGATTAAAAAAAGCACACGTTTTTATGGTATGGGTGAGGGAAATAACCAGACCGTATGTGCGGAACATGACACTGTCCAAGATTCAGCGTCAGAAGGACATCTGAAGTGTCAAAGTCATCATGACGCGTTAGGATAAGTTACAGGCAACCCCACACGGCAGCCCTGATTGACAAGTCAGTATCAGTAAGACAAGGCCTAGCTCACCAGAAGGACAAGCGAGGCTTTAATAATGAGACGCGCAGACGCGCGACCTGGGACTCAGTTCTCCTACCTTTCTCGGCAGATTGGGATAGGGCAAGGCCAGATCAGAGCACCAAGGAATATCGCCCCGCCCACGCAGAAGTGAGAGTGGGCAAGACGGCGGTGGTTGAGGGTGTCAATATTCTGGGATGTCATGCAAAAGGCGTCCTTCGATACCAATAATAATTGACAGAGGATAGAAACACCTGATTCTGATTCCTTCAACATACTTTTCCTGGGAAGAGCAATAGTCACAACAACATATGCCCCGAGCTACTGAAAAGAGAATGGGGATATGGCAAAGGGTATGACAGCTACAGAGACAAATACACCTATCAAAGCCATGTCAGCGGTCAGGGACGCAGCACGATCGAGGTGGGGGGGCACTTACATCTACTACACACTTTGTTGTGCAGCAGTCGCGCTTGGGATGCTCTGTGGCATGACGGTGCTGCGGGGCGCGGCCGCTTCTCGCTCTTTAGCGTTCAGAGCCTCCGCATCCTTTCGGTACTCGATTTTCTCCACCCACACTTCACCATCTATGAGTTGATATACATATGTCACAACCACGGGGCCCTAGATGTCCATGAGAGCGAAGGATGGCGTGGGGTCACTGGGAACAGCAAGTCGTTGTGGTACGGTGATGCGAGCATATCAAACATGTTTGCTTACCCGTTAAAATAACTGGACCAGGCGCCAGTAGCTGATCCAGGGTTGACAAAAAACCGACCGTCATGGTCGATTGCTTGGAACCTTTGACTAGGTGTGAGTTATATGATTCGACCCCTGTTGCGAATGGCTAGCCATACGTGTGAGTGTGTCCAGAGATAAGTACGTCGACGTCCATTTGCCTCGCTATCGAGTTCAGCGAGTCTAAATCCCCCGTTGGAACAGACTGATGGTGGTGAATAACCCCTATTCGAATGGGCGAGCGGGTCACCGTCAAGGAGAGCGGGAATGCGATGAACTGGGAGGAGAACTGTGTCCAAATGGTGCGATAGCGTAGAACGTAGTTGCTCACCTTGTCGTAATTGCCACGGACAACGTACATGTCAGCTGCGATGGTCCTGAGATAGTCGTACATTTTACGGTCGCAAATGTTGCTGGTGCAGAGGATTTGCTGGATTTTTCCTGGGACAAGGAGTTTCTTGAACTTGGAGGGGAGGTCATAGATCCTGTGGGGGATGTGAAGGTCATCAATGATGAGGACAAGGACCATCGAGGTTGAGCAGTCGACAAGTGCAGCGGGGCGAGCCGAGCCGCCGAGTCTCGTTAAGTCGTGACCGTAGGGGTCCAGCAGGGACAGGGACAACTGAAAGCGAGCGAGTACACGAATCGACTGAGGCACTGTCCAGTGTAGGCCTGGGTCTGACATGTAAAAATGGCGAGATGATGGGCATATAATCGACTCGAAAGGGAATTGTTCAAGTTGGATGGCATGTGAAACTGCTGGACATAGAAGGGATCAGAGTCCATCTTCGATAGTGTACTCGAAGGTAACACCGTCAGCACGCACATGCCACTTGCCGTCGTGGTGATGAATGATTTGTCATGGAAAACGAATGGCCAGGCAGAGAAACGTGTGCCCATGTTGAACATGCTTCAAGCGCTTCTTCGGTGACTTCTGCTTTTGTTCCGTTGCGTTAAGTCGTGACCATGACCGCGATGGTACAAAGTCTGGACGAACGCTGCACGCAACTGAAGCTCGAATATGACTTGTGCTTCAATTCTTGGTTTGAGGGTTATCTCGAACCCACTGTGTCTGCCTCTGCCTCCCCCAAAACTTGCGCCAAGTACTCCAAGCAAAAGGCCGACGAATACGAGTGCAAGTGCGGCAAAATCTGGGCAAGCTACCGCGACCGTGTACAAGTATGTCACTTCTTCATCGCATAACCACCGCTCATCCATCCCTCCCTTTCAGAAAGCTGTAAAACAGAAGGGTTTGGATGACCTTCTCGACCAGGCGTAAAAGGAAAACCCGCTCAAGGAACCTCCACTGGTGTCTGCCAGCTAGCGAAGCACCCACACCTCGCATGTTATCCATCTCATCTCATGTAGTCTGGTGAGCGAACGTTTGCCAGCCCTATCATGGGAGTCATTCATCTCGGTCGTCTCATGAGGGAGAATCAATAGAACACATGGTGCCATATGCTTCTATGATGACGTCCTGTTTACACGTCCTGTTATCTATTTATGATTGGGCACAACCACCTTAGCAGCTCTCAGACTCTAATGGCTTCACCTGACATTGATATGTTTATTGCACTGGCATGTGCCTAGAGAAATGGAAGAGAAGTGTGTCTTCACCTATCCTCGAGCCGAAGTCGAGTTGACTTCAATGCTAGCCGAGCCGAGCCGAGCTGAGCTGAGCTGCCACTGTGGGAGCCGGCGTTGGCTCAAGTCGACTCCAAGCTGCTTTTTCAACCAGCCAGCCTCAATATCGTCCCTTAGTGCCCGTGCTGCCATCACCACTCTTACTCTCCCCCCTGTGTCCATACTAGTGTCAATACCAGTGCCACCACCACCAAAACCAGAGCTTGTAATAACGACACTGCAAGACCCCCTCACTGCCATAGCCTCGCCTCCAAGTCTGACGCAGGTCCCAATGTTGAGTCCATTTCTGTCCTTGACATCTACATCTGTGTAACAGCCTGATGGCTCACTTGGCTCGCTGTTAGTGTTGGAGGCTGAATCACATCCTGAACCATCTGTGTCCATGTCTGCGCCGTTACTGCTTGGAGCTTTTTTTTTCCCTCGTTGAAACCTGCCTCTTACAGATTTTTTGTCATGTAGTAATAAACGAGGATATTTATCTCAAGCTTTTGGAGCTTTTGGAGCTCTATTGTGAACTGCTGATTGCATGTTTCGGCCTGGTGGAACTCAAGTGAGTTGGAATTGCCCCTCCTATTCCCAATGCTCTGCTCATCATCACACCAAAAATTACAGTACACGAGACCCTGACCCAGCTGTCAGTGAGGGCATCTGTAGTATCATTTATGCAGCACCGTGTACTGAGCTCAAAGGTCCGTAACCAGAGCATGTTTTGCTGCGAACTCGAGCACGTTGTTCCCTGTAGAATTACATGTCCTTCGAGACCTCCTCATGCACAAGTATGGTAGGGAATTCTCCGCAGCGGTGATGGAGAATTGTGATGGTTGCATTAGCAAGAGGGTGAGAATTGTACAAATTTCTTCACCAACCCAACTTAGCATTCACGTAACAGGTGATGAAGAAAATTACTAATAATGTTACGGGGCTTCCTCGAAGCCGTGCGAGATAAAACAATAAGGCATTACTCTGCCTTGAGTCGCCTTGTATATGCGAACAGTGCCTCTCCAACCTAGCCACTAGGTGAGAGCGTGTGCTGAGTGCTTCCTGAAGAGATAGAGACGCTCCTAAGTCCTACTTAGGAGGAATAGAGTCTTGCACACAAGTAGAGACGGGAACCAGATAGATTGGGCTTCGTCTTCAGGGATAGAAGACTCAGCTTAAGGAAATACAAGCCAGTAAGTACGTCTATATATACTACTGGACCTGAGGCAGTGTCCTAGGGATATATAAGCAGCTGCACTAGTAGTCATCCCTAATGACTACGACTACTGTATGAAACGCTCCTGAAGCCATACTGAAACGTGATCACTGATGTACATGAAACCGATATGAAACACATCAAACCAGGGCTGTGTCCATCACTGATGCCATGCCATCAGTGGCACCGTATGTGCCCTGTAACAAATAACATGCCATCTATCGCCCTTGTGGAGGGATACTTGACAGAGATAGCCAAGGGCTATGGTATCCGGTGGAAATCCAATCTTAAGCAAGTCAGCGGCAATCAAAATGGGGAAGCTCAGGGTTTGGTGGTCAGTGGTTTTGATGGCCATCGGGGACTTGCCTTGTTGACTCTTACTAGGATGCGGCTCAACGTGGCCCAGTGGATGTAGTTTACCAATCCAATGATGAGAAATTCACCGACCACAGTGGGACACCAAAGCTCCCGGATACTCCACTGACGGAAGATGACGATGGAAAAGAGGGAAAGAGAGACCCACCAGAAGACGACTTTGCCATGTTAGCCAAAAGATTTGAGGCACTCAAAAAGCGGTGACTGACTCATTCTAATTGCGTGGGTTGGATAACGTGTTGCTTGCTACAGATTATTTGTACGATAACACTCTCAATGGCCATGGTACTGTATAATATCACCAGCCGGCAACCGCAACCCTCGCGCAGCCACAACGAGTTTCGTGGGAATGTCATTATACGTAGCCCTCGTCCTCAGTACTTTGGCATCCCTCCTG
>QFEA01002734.1:0-22970 GCA_003315975.1 Lactifluus echinatus
GTATTTAACTAACTTGACTATACCACTTTTGGAAAGATGACATCATGCGATCCATAACGTCTTATCTCATCCGCTCACCGCTCAACCACCAACACTCCACGTCATGTCTGCACCAACTCAACCGATTGTCTACTCCTTTCCAGACACCTCAAAACTCGCAGATTCCCTCGCAGAATATATACTCAAGGCCCAGAGGGAGTCTATCGAGAAGCGCGGCAGGTTCACCGTCGCCATTTCCGGCGGATCCCTTCCCAAGACGCTTACCGCGCTCATCACAAAGCCAGGTGTGAAATGGGACAAGTGGCAAGTATCTCTCCTTCGCCGTATGCACACCATGTCCTTACCAAGTTTTCATTTCCAAATAGGCACATCTATTATGCCGACGAACGCATCGTGCCCCTCGACCATGAAGACTCGAACCACAAGCTCGCACAAGACACGCTCTACTCGAAAGTGTCCATCCCACGCGAGAACGTGCACACGATCGACTATGCGCTGCATGACGATCTAGAGGAGCTCGCGGACGCCTACGAGAAGGAGCTGATCCGCGAGTTCGCCTCGAAGGACTCGGCACGCTTTCCCATCTTTGACCTCATCTTGCTCGGCATCGGCCCCGACGGTCACACCGCCTCGCTCTTCCCTGCGCACGAGCTCCTCTCCGAGAGCGATCGCTGGGTCGCGTACATTGAGGACTCGCCCAAGCCCCCGCCCCGCCGTGTCACGCTCACGCTACCGGTCATCAACCACGCTGCGCGCGTCGCGTTCATCGCGACGGGTGCTGGAAAGACACTCGTGTTACGCGATATACTCGATACGCCCGAGGTGGGTTTGCCGGCGGCGCGCGTGCGCCCAGTGCTGGGCCACCTCGTGTGGTTCGCCGATGACGCGGCTTTGGCAGAGGTAACGTCTGCGAAGAGCGAGTTTAAGCTGTAGAATATTTTGGATTTGGGCTCATGAAAAGGGCGAGGTTCGAAGAAAAGAGAGAGAAGTTGTTGAGAGGTGTGATATCGTCGAGATATCGTGTACATCTGCCATATTTGGGGTTCATCACGCCCACCATCGCCTGGTGTGCACACGCCATGGGTGCATGCTCACATCTACTTTTTCGGCCCTTTGTATCTCTTTTTTTTTTCACTAGTTAGCGGTAGTATGTTCAAACCTCATCCTACCGCACCACAGATTGGAGGCTGCCTGTGATATCAGCCGGAAACTCGGATCAGTAAAAGTAGATGAATTATATTCAGCACAGCATCAAATCGACATATCACAGGCCTAGGGGCTAACTAAGATTACCCACACCCACACCCGACTCCGACGCCCCCACAGCCATCTCCGGGAACAACGCGAGTAAGACTAAATCGAAGATTAGCATGAACAGATGGGCATTGCACGCTTGGTCGTCGAATGGATCGACCAGTGTCATCAATGTGCGTTCGCGCATGGCAGGCGTCGATCCGAGCAACCACGGCGCCAGCGGACCTTGAAACATTTCTCACCACTCAGTCTCATTTTGTGCGTGCCATAAAGGGAGATGAAACGCGCACCGGGTATCACTTGCGCTAGACGCCGGACGAGTTCAGCGCGCAGCACGGTTTGTTCTTCTGGCGTTGGGTCCGGCGGCGTCTGCGCCGGATAGCCGTTGGGAAAGAGCGCGCGTTTGGCGGCGCTTACGAGGCCGGTAACATGTGTCGGGGTGAGGACGGATGTGTATAGGAAGAGTGGTAGGAGGCTGGTAGAGCAAGTTAGAGCTCGCCCATCCTTATTTAGTTTTGATCATGACAAAGGTCGTGCGTACCGGTCAAGGAAGGGTGCGAACGCAGCGATGAGCGCGTCGCAGAGGAACAGGAGCGCCGCTCCGGCGAAACGGGTTGGTAAGGAGAGAAGTTCGGAGAGGAGGAGGAGCGAAGGGCGGGCGAGGTGGTGCGCCGTTGCATGGGATGTGGGGAGAGGCGCGACCGGACTGCTCGGATGCGAGCCCACGGATGGGGCCACCGATTCGGAGGGGGAAGGCAGACGAGGTGTAGGCGGAGGAGATGATGGAGATGACGGCGCTGGTGGGCTGGTCTCCAGTGGACGGAACGATGGTGGGCGGACAGGCGGTGATTTCTGGACTCGCTTGATCGTGTGGACGGTGCGTTTGTAGATCTGGATTAGAGCAAGTGCAGTGCTCGAGATAGTTTGAACGGCGGAGAGGAAAGAAACGACGATGGTGTGAAACGAGGGTAACACAGACGAGTTTGTGTTGATGCGGGGAGGAGGATCTGGGGACTTGGGAGAAAGTTAGCTCGTTCATGCTGGAAGATGAATGAAAAGTGCGCCGTGTAAGAGAGTAAAGCAACGTAAAGTTACAGGACAATGGCAGAGGGCATAGGTGGTTTTTTAGCACTCACACTCAAAGAATCGTCTGCAGGGCCAAGAAGCGTCAGCAGGGTGCTATGCAAAAACCATGGCTGGGTAATGCGAGGCGCAACGTCTATGCGTATTGTCTTGAGAATGACCTCACGAATAAGATATCGCTCCACCTTGGCGTCCCAATCTTCAGGGACGAGGCACGCCTTAAGAACAATATCGATTGCAGCGCGGATGTATTCCTCATCTAATTTTCCGTCGACAGTTACGGCAACGTGTTGTTGCTGTGCATGGAACAACGTTGGGAGAGAGGCGGACCCCGCAGTGGCGTAGGAAGAGCCGAGTTTGCGAGCAGCGGTGCGATAATCTATGCAATGCTGAGTAATTAGGAAGGGGAGATCATGATATATCAGAGGGCTAAGATCTGTGGCGAGTATTCTAGTCTCCAGCGCGCGGAGGACTGAGGAAAGGATGCGAGTGACTTCGATGAGTAGCTGTTTGTCGTAACGTGTGATCTTTGTCCACCATGGGTTTACATACGCACGAAGGGCAAGCGCTATGAGATCATAGAGCTCTGCATCCAGGGCCGGGTACGTCGAGGACGTCTGAAGCAGAATGGGGATGGGCGAGGACGGTGGCAAGTGAGGGAAAAGAAGACGGTTTGTTAGGGAAACAGTGGAATGACCAGGTACTGTTAGTTTACTGGACGAAGAGGCGATCGACGGCGCAGGCTCTGAGCGCGATGACTGGGAACTGAGGCCCACACCGCTCGCCATCCAGGCCGTCGTCGTCGTCACCACATTATTGTCCCAATAACCCAATAAAAACAAGCAATTTCAAAAAGGCAAGTATTATTTTAGGCGAACAAGTGTGTTATGTTATGATATCAAAATAGAAATGTAATTTATTTATCGTTTACGGAATACAATACAATCGTCATCGGCCGTCAATCGTCAATTCAAAATCAAAAATGTGAGGTCAGTCTCACTCGATCCCACTTTTCGCCCCGCCCCTCACCAACAACTTCAAGTCGTGAACGCCCGTTCTGCCTTGACTGCTGGCTTCTGGTTGGGCCTCGCTAGTGTAGGACGAACGCGCGTTCATCTGTTTCGTTGTATATTTGCGGACTTTCCTCCCCTTCTCGGCTGGCCTATATACATCAGCCGGTTTCCGCGGCGTCGCACTGCTCTGCACCAAATGCGATAATACACTCTTTCAACCGTCCACTCCTTTTGTACTCCAATATGCACATAACCAACAACCTGCGTTCGGAACCTCCCTTGAGCATCACTTACCGCCATTTTCCTCGTGCCTCGACTAATCCGGGTCGTCATCTCACAACTATTATCATCATCGCTGTCTCGGCCTCAGTCGGCGGTGTCCTTCTTGTAATCTTGTGTTGGCGCATTTTTTCTCGTCTCTCCAGGCGCTCCAGGAGTGCACCTTTACCTCCGAGACAGGCTTTGGTGCATCAGAGGGAGCATCAGCTTGTTGCATTTCATGAACATAAGAATGCCAGTATACCCGATGTCCGGTACTCGGTGCCTGTCCCCCATGGTAGCGATGTGTCCCTGGTATTGCACAACGCCGATTCTCATGCCAACTCTTCCAATCGTGCTTCCGTTTACCATACGGATGAAGGCACTGAAGACAGCATGATTTCTTTCCATGGGACCTCTCTTCAACCTCCGACACCGCCGTTTTTTACTCCTCGTTTGCATGCCAGCGCGTCGTCCACTTCTCTCCCATCCTCCAACGATCATTCGTCTCCGTCTGGAGCCGACACCGTTGTTCCTAATCATTCCCTGCGCCGCCCAAATGTTCGCCCCGAACCCCGTCCATTTTCGGTAGCTTCTATCAGCACGTCACACACTGGAATGACAGGTCGCAGTCGATCAAGTGTACGTGGCGCGCCACATGCGCCACACAGTAATGTGCAAATAGTGCTCCCTGCTCCCCTGGCGCCTGAAGTTTACTCACGCGCAGCCAGCGAAGACCTTCACGGACAACGAACAGTCGTAAGCGAAAATACGTATAGAGATCCCTGGAGAAATAGCCTGGCAGATAAATGGATATCAGTTGGTCAGAATTCCATGCCAGGATCAAAATCTATGAATCGTCGAAGCAGGCATGGCAGCATGGAAGGACCAATCCGCTTAACTCGACGTGAGAATGAACCTGCTTTGGTGTTAGCTTAGGTACTGAACCTTGTTGCTATAGGAGATCCATCTCGGTCCCTTAACCAGCGACGAACTAGCTCCAATCCACCGCCGCTCTCCCGCCTTCGTCAGTCTTCGACAGTTTCACCCGATTCCCTTCCCTCGGATATCCGTCTCCCGGTACCGCACATACCTTCGGAATATGGGCCACTCCCCAAGTAGGATGCTCACATACCCTCTGTCCTTGCGGGCACGAAGCGTCGTCATTGATCGTCCTGCCCTTCTTTCTGTTCCGTAATCCCGTAAAGCCGCGATCGTAATATCCTCTCACAAGCATGATCTATCATGGTAACTTACATTTATCCCATTGCTATACCAAGTAGTAGATGCTTTTTTTTTTTTTGGTACGACAACACGCGGACAGGTCTATCTATGGTCACCAGTGAAATGAAAGAAGCCTGTATTTTCGTAAAACGGGTGCTGCGGGCCGGGTTCCCCGAAACTCGGTCGCCTCTTTTCAATCCCTACCGAGTATCGAGTCAATTGCATGGCCCTCTCACTACCCCGCTTACGTGCCCATCTCTGGAGAGCTCGAAAGCAGCCACTCTTAAGTCACATCGCTGGTGCACGATGGATCTCAACTGCACAGAGCCCACTATCAGACATTGAAGCAAGTCGATTTTTTTTTCCGTTCGGCAAATTGTTCTTATCACTGCCATTTGCGCTCAGCCTGGGAGGTTGGAAATTTACAAAACATCTACTCCGAAGAAATTACCTGCACTGGCATCCTTGAAATTTGGTCACAGCTTTGTCCGTTCGGTCATTAAGTGTCGTGTTAGCAGCTTCTGACTCTGTCTATAGACGGATCACATGCTAGTGATACCGTGGGAGTCGTCCCAAGGGTGGGGCACACCAGAGATCAAGCCTTGTACGTGTTGTCGAGGCGATGCACGTTACTTTGGTGTTGATAATCGTTTTTTTTTTCATGTTCAACGTCAAGATGGCCCCTTGTCACTTGAACCCAGTTCAACTGTGTTTCATTATGCCCAGTGCCTGTTCGAAGGATTCAAAGCTTATAGGAACGAGAACGGAAAAATCACCGTCTTCCGGCCGGATTTGAACATGACGCGCATGAATCGGAGTGCTCAGCGACTTGCTCTGCCGGTAAGTTTAATTGACGGAGGCAATTCCGCGCGATGATTAACCTCTCGAAAGACTTTCAATGGTAGCGCGTTCCTCGACCTGATCAAGGAGCTTGTCCGACTTGACCGTCATTGGATACCGAAAGAGAAAGGCCATAGTCTGTATATCCGCCCTGTAATGAGTACGTCCGTTGTATGTTTGGCAAGTCTTGCGTATACTCATTAATGTCTTGTTGCGACCTGCTCAGTTGGCACTCACAATACTATCGGTATCACGCCTCCCGATTCTGCCCTTCTCTTCGTCATCCTCAGTCCAGTTGGGCCATACTACCCGGATGGATTTAAACCGGTGGCTTTGCACGGTACAACAGAGTACGTTCGCGCGTTTCCTGGAGGTGGGTTTGAAAGTTAAGCATACGTCGCCTCTGATTGATGAGTGTGTGCCTTCCGTGACTAGGCACGGGATCATTCAAGATTGGGGCCAATTATGCACCTGGTGTCTTGCCACAAAAAGAAGTTGCTCAGCTGGGCTATGTCCAGAATCTCTGGCTAACTGGGCCTGAACACAACCTTACTGAGGTTTGTGTCACTGAACCGTTTCTCCCAATCCCATTGGTGGTTTGCTAAATCGAGACAGGTTGGTACGATGAATCTCTTCGTCGTATTCAGGCAAGAAGACGGGTCGCTCGAGCTCGTGACACCCTCACTAGACGGGACGATCCTTCCGGGCGTGACGCGCGACTCAGTGTTGTCGCTAGCGCGTAGCCACGCGGCTGGCACGTTGCACATTCCAAAGCTGACGACGGAGTTGACCGTATCTGAACGGGCGGTGACAATGAAAGAGGTCTGCGAGGCTGTGCAGTCCGGTCGCCTCGTAGAAATGTTTGGTGCCGGTGAGCGATCGACTCTGCATTCCTTACCCATTTGAACATTCTCTCACGACCCTTCGCTTTTAAATTCGATCTAGGCACAGCTGCGATTGTTAGCCCCGTCAATAAGATTGGGTATCAAGAACAGGACATAGATATTCCTGTGGAGGAAGATGGAATGGGGCCTGTGTCTCGGCCGCTCTGGGCTGAGCTGTTGAGGCGACAGACGGGCGAAATTGAGAGCGACTGGAGCGTGGTAGTCTTCGACGAGCAGACAGGACGGGTATCTCCTTGAGGCAACCCGGCCGATTTATTAACCTACGCACTAGATTTATGATGGTACAATACAATACCTAGGTACATATACTTAGAGTTGGTTTGGCATGAGAGGACGGTAGCAGTTGGAACGCCTTCTCAGACCCCCGCATGAGTGCAAGTGCGACATCACGCTCGTTCATCTCAGCTAAGATAAATACTGGAGGGTAACTTGTTCTTCCATACACGTGCTGTTCATCTAGTAAGACGAATGGAAAGACTAAGCAGGCAGCTTGATCTTATAGAGTGTATGAATGAAACATGCATGAACGAGAGATTACACTACTCCCGCGCCGGAGTTAGATGAGAAGGAACGCGGTGCTTAACTGCACGAGCGCGAAAGTGAAACATAAACAAAAAACCAAGGAGGGGCAAAGTCACATGCGATAACAATCAGAAGTGTTTACGGAACATGTACGGCACGACGCGACGCGGCCCCTCTCAGCAGTTGCAGCCATATGACTGCGAGGCATCGGAGTCGATCCTGATGGGGTCGGGGTAATCCACATATCTGGAGAGAAAGAGTCTCAGCAAGACGCAACCGGATATCTATGTATGCAAGGTACAATTGTTCCTCGGCCTCCTGCTGCAACGCATTCTTGGCGACCGTCTGGAAGGCCTGCTCGACATTGATGGCCTCCTTTGCGGAGGTCTCGAAATAAGGGATGTTGCCCTTTGATTGGCACCATGTCATCGCACGCTTCTGTGTCACCTGTCCCGGAGCGGGTGAGTCATACTATTAGGGAAGGAAAAAGTGGCATGATGATGGCGTACCTGTCGTTTGCTCTCCTCCACGTCAATTTTGTTGCCAAGAACAACAAACGGAAAGTTCTCCGGGTCGTGCGGACTTGCTTGGATCAAAAACTCGTCTCGCCAGCTGTCCAAAGTCTCAAAGGACTTTGAGCTGTTCACGTCATAGACTAGTACGCAGCAATCTGCGCCACGATAGAACGCCACACCGAGCGACTGGAAGCGCTCCTGACCAGCGGTATCCCACAACTGTGTCGAGGAAGGTTAGCACGCTGGCACAGACTAGGACTCTGAAGCGGTGCACCTGCATTGTGACCAGACGATCATCGACCATCACTTCCTTCGTTAGACTGACCGAAAGAATGCGTTAGCATCTCGCGGGGACAGCGAGCGGGAAGGTGCAGTCTCACAAGTCTGCGCCAATTGTGGCCTTGTATTGGTTGCTAAATCGTTTGTTGACATATTGGTTCATGAGGGAAGTCTTACCGACCCTGGATAGAGAAAAGTGGATGTCAAGATGTCAGGAGAAAGGAGGGCAGAAGGACTGACCCACTGTCTCCTAAAATGATGACCTATGGAAGAGAAATTAGAGAAATAGGAAGAAGAGAGGATGGCCAAGTTACCTTGAGAAGGACACGACCCATGGATGCGAGTCGAGTTGTTGTTGTGGTGGCTGACGACCTCGATGGGGGGTCAATAACCGGAACCGGAACCGGAACATCCGGATACCGCCGGCCGGTACCGCCGACTGGGCGCGTTCGACGGCCGACGGCCAATGAGTCAAGCATCTCTCACTTGCACACATGGCCGAACCGGCGTGGCAGGAACTCCTCAGATTCCGTCTTGCAGAGCGCAATTCAAGGGAATCTTCATTTTCTCCCATCATCGAGCAGTGTATGTTCCAGCTCTCGCCATTCCCTTTTTTCTCCCTCTGATTTTATTTCGATAACCGCAAGATCGACGGCTTGCACAACAAACAAAACTTCTCAAGGAGAGAAATGCCTCGCTGCTTCGTGCAGTTGCAACTGTCAAGCAAAATCCAAGCAGCTCGACAGTCTTTGTCCCAGGGACAAGCGAAGAGTGCGCCCCGATAAACTGTTTTGTACTTTCCTCATGCTTATGTACGCCATCCAGAAACCCTGTCAGACAGGCTTATATCACGTCTCTTGAGTCTCAGATATCCTCGTTACGTGATGAGCTGGCTACCGTGTACAAAACCCAGGGCCAGAATGCACAGCGTCTCCTGGCCATGAACGAGACTCTACGAGAGAAGGAGGAGCTTGCGCGCATAGAGTCCGAGGCGTTGCGGAAGGCGCGTGAGGACATCTCCCATCTAAAGAGGAAAGTAGATCAACACGCCGAGTTGATGACGGAAAAGGATCGGACTGCCCAAGTGCGTTTGGTAGCATGCTGTTGGCTCACAATATCTCACACCAACCCTCAGGTCCTACACGACGAGATCAGTACCTTGCAGCTCGAGTTAGGCCAGATCGAAGAAAGAAACCAGAACCTGACGCGAGACAATGCCAAATTACTACAGCGTTGGCTTGATGCGAAGCAAGCCGAGGTGAACCGCATGAATGAGGCGAATGATTTCTACGAGGACATGCGGACACGACATCAAGCAGTCACCAACTCGCGAGAGGTTTCGGATGCCACTCCGAATCCTGGCGATCATGCTGATGCCCAACGTTCGTCGGGAAACGGGAGTGTGAATGGGGAGGAAGTCGGAGCGGGGACGAAGGATGGGACACGATTTCAGCAGGAGAAGAGCGTGAATCTGACGCCGAATGGTTAATGGTAGACGATGAGTAGCAGTGCTTCTCGTTCTGCATTGTTTTCTTACACTTGTCAGCTCGCTTTATTATACCCACCAACACCACTTTAATGACTGACTTCTAGGGATATCTGATATAGATCACGTGTCCAGACGCGTCGTCCATGTTTGATGTTTGTGCATGCTTTGCTGAGGCATTCGTTAAGAGATCCCCCGTATATAAGTTCACCCGCTAACATTTTCAACCAGCCGCAATCTACCCATCTACCCATTTCTATACAACAATTTCTAATTTCCCTTCCTCTCATTTGCTATGCGTGCTACCTTACATATTTCCCTTCTCGCCGCGACACTCTCTCCATCACTAGTCCATTCCTCCCCGATTCCCTTCGTGCAGAACTACAACTCATCTCCACGCCCTTCTACGCAAGCACTATCTGACACCAGTCGCCCCGGTGGCGTGCTGTCTAGTCGCAGCCATGTAACCCACGGCGGGTCCCGTGGTCGTGGTCTTGGTCTCTTCGGCTTCGGCTCTGGTAATGGAGGTGACGGAGGTGACGCGAGCTCCGGCAGCTCATATGCACAGGGAGGGTATATCCCAAATTTTCCCTTTTGAAGTCGCCATTCGTTCTGAATACGGTTCTACCCACGGTAGGGATTATCATGGCAATTATGACAAATATGATGGCAATGACCATCTATCTGACGGCGGTGGCCCGCCTACTATAGATCTGGGGCCTATCACCCAGTCTGGTGGACAGCCTCAGCCCGTGCCAGCGCAGGGACCCGCTGGAAATGATACTGATCCAAAACTCAGTCCGAATGGTCCGGGAGACCCTGCGCCGTCTCCCCCGGAAGCCGACACTGGCATATATCCTGGTGCGGAAAACAAGACCACAGATACGAGCAATGATACTCCATCGCAACCTTCGCCTGGCCCTGCACCGCCACCTCCTAACCCGGGTGATTCAGCCCCGTTGCCACCGAAGCAAGAATCCGACAAGGGTTCGGGTACACCAGTTGCCCCAATATTTTTAGGACCGAACGATAAGGACCCTTCTCCAGAAGGATACCACCCCTCTGGTTCCCCCAAGGGTTCTCACTACCCAGACGACAAGGAAAGGTATAGGTACCACGACGATTCTCCTTGTGAGGAACATTTTGGTGAATCAGTGATCAACTTGCTGTCAAATAATGGTGGGGACGGTGGTAAGGCTTCGTCGGGTGCGGCTACCAGGCAAGAATGACGTCTCTCTCCACTCATTCGCTAACTTGTCTACAATACGCAGCATCGGCAACGGCAAATATGGTGGTAGCACTGCCTCCAGCGGGTCAGGTGGTGATGCTTCGGGGGGTTCTGTGACTGCCCCTCCAGCCCTAATCAATATCTTGTCCAATAATGGCGGGGACGGTGGTGACGCATCCTCAGGTAATGCGTACAGGTGAAATCTTTCTCGCTACACGGCAGATCTATGCTGATAGCTGTGATCAAGCGTTAGCAAGCGTCATGGCCCTGCGTCGTATTCAGGTCCCGGAGGTGATGCCTCTGGCGGGTCTGTCCACAGAGTTTGTTCCAGACGTGTCGCTATTCTCCGATCGCCACCCAGCCCTGGTGCCAGCGGGAACTCCGTCAGCATGTCGAGACCAGGCGGCTCGCTATTGAACTTGAGAAAAAAATCGGGTGCGTAAATATCCAGATTGATGCACGACCCGCTTCAAACCTGATTCATGTTAAGATGACCCACCTACCGCTGCGTATTCGGGCAAAGGAGGCGATGCTTCTGGAGGGAGTGTCAAAAGTGAACCTGATTTGATCGGCCTTTTCTCTGGTTGGTCGCACTCTCCATCCACTTCTCCGTTCTAGGCTGAGGTTTTCCGATCAAGAAAACGGCGGTGACGGCGGTGACGCTAGCTCGGGACCTGCTTATTCATACGGCCCTGGCGCAAAGGCATATTCTGGTGCGGGGGGGAACGCTGCCGGAGGGGCCATTGGTCGTCGCGGGATCGAAAATACACAATCTACCAAGAGCACGCATTATCTCCGTTCTCCCCGTCGTGAGAAGTATGCCCCCACTCGTGCCGATTCTATTAGCGAACACCCCAAGAAAGAGAAAGAGAAAGGGCATCACGGTGGCCTCCTCAATGTGGCGTCCGGTACGTCTCACGGACAAATTCGGTTGAGCCCTTTTTGTCAAACTTCTTTTGTTGCAGGAAACGGCGGC
This sequence comes from Lactifluus echinatus, assembly GCA_003315975.1. Classification (NCBI taxonomy): domain Eukaryota; kingdom Fungi; phylum Basidiomycota; class Agaricomycetes; order Russulales; family Russulaceae; genus Lactifluus; species Lactifluus echinatus. The sequence continues at coordinate 11,584 of QFEA01002734.1, forward strand.
GACGGCGGCGACGCTCATTCCGGGGGCGCATTTGCCTTTGGTTCAGAAGCATCAACGTATTCTGGCCCCGGCGGCGACGCCTCGGGTGGGTCCGTGACTGGAAAGCGGCATGACGAGCCCCCCCCCAAAGCAGGTGTGTTATTTTCATGAATGCTGGACGCCCGCTGCTGATAAGCCGTTCCATTGCAAGGTGGCGATGGAAGCGACTCTGGACCCGCGGCCTACTCCGGTGCTGGTGGACACGCCGCTGGGGGGGACGTACATGGAGACGGCAGCTTCAGCCTCATCAACCTCTTCTCTGGTACGCATAATCTCATCGTCTGATTATGCCTAGGCAACTCGCTTGTCAGGTGCTGGTGGTGACGGCGGCGACGGTAGCTCGGGCGATGCAGTTGCCTTTGGCAATGGTGCGAAAGCTTACTCAGGTCCGGGGGGCGATGCATCGGGTGGGTCCGTCGGTGATAGAGAGCCAGGTTATTGGGACAAGTTTGGTGGTTTACTCGATATCGCATCTAGTGTGTATCCACGAAATATCTTCGAGGCATGGATAACTAACAAAGCGCCGCAGGCAACAGTGGGGATGGCGGAGATGCTAGCAGTGGTGACGCTGTTGCGGTGTCGGATTCGGATTAACGCTACCGCTACATTTCGCACCCGCGCTGCTCGTGTGGTAATTACGCATTTTCTTTCTTTGTTCTATTTCCCAAACCATCTCTATCGATAACGATTGAGGAGCAGCACCCGACAAGAAACAAGCTAATTTCTTTGTTAATGTTAGCGTGTACGAATCACAGGTCAAAAGAAGCCAGGCAGGCGACTATTGGGCAGCGAGGTGTTTTCAGAAGTAAAGCAAATTAACAGAAAAAAAAAAAAAGGAAAAGCGCAGAAAAGGGAGAAAAAGGCGCCAGAATAGACAGCTACGTATCAAAAATGCGGTGGTGAGCTTCAGGTTGGAATTACATAGAAACGCTGCAATAAGGGAGGGCACAACAGATCGACTGATGGGGCCGAAACAATGCGATAGAGAATAAGAGACCGCGCGATCTGAAAGTGAACAAATCAGTGGCCCTGCTGCACGTCCGTGGCGCCTTGTTGCCCAGCGGCAGCCTGTTGCGTGTAGTATCCTGTATGATCGTTGTCAGTTCTGGAAAAAGAAACAGTCGGCATGTTGGCCAGAAGATAACCCACCACCCCAATAGTTTGAGTAGTATGAATTCGGGTCACTCGCCCACTGAGCCTGCGCAGCCTGGCCGACAGCACCAACATCCGCGCCTGGTGCAGTCTGGCCGGCCGCAGCTCCCGTTGCAGGTTGTGGCATTCCAGGGGCAGCGCCCCCAGGGCTTGCGGGGTACGCACCAAAGCCGTACTGGCTGTATGTATTGGGCTGCATCCCGTACATAGGCTGGAACGAGATGAGCTTAAACAGGTCTGGTGGAGAAACCTCATCACATACCATGTTTCCATACGGCGCTGCACCGGGCGTGGGATTCAAAGGCGCAGTTGGCAAGGCACCACCAGCATCAGTCCTATCCTTACCCCAACTGCATTTGATGGGTCGTCCATGGACCATCTGCCCCTGAAGCTGTACAATGGCCATTGCAGCATGCTCATGCGTGTCTAATTTGACGAACGCAAAACCGCGATCAGCCTGCATGCGGATCTCGGAGAGGTATCCGATGGATTGGAAGAGCGGAATCAGATCGGCCTGTGTGCAATAGGGTACGAGATTTCCAACGTAGACGGTCGAATTGTACGGGAGCGTCTGTTGTACGACTGTTTCGTAAGAGAGGGGACCACCCAAGAAATTCATGGGAGCAGGCGCCGTTCCGCCGCTGCCTATGGGAGAGCCGGCCGAAGTGGACGAGGGACCCCCTTGAGTCTTCTGATTGGCCCAGTTAACACGAATGGCACGGGAACCGAGCCACTCGCCGTTCATAGTGGCGATGGCTTGCTCGGCATCAGTCTTGTCACGAAATGCCAAGAAACCATAGCCACGGGACTTTCCAGAGTTCATGTCCCACATGACGCGAGCATCGGACAAGGTACCAAAGGCTGAGAAGGCCTTGGCAAGGACATCATCGTTGACCTCGGGAGAGAGATCGCCAACGAAGACGTGGAAGTGATTTGAAGTGTCTTCCTTGTTTTGCTGGCCCTGATACGCCCAGTTGACGCGGATCTCGGTGTCAAAGATCTTGCGGCCATTGAGAGTCTGCAGAGCAGTCTCGGCGGCACGCATATCCATGTACTCGACAAAGCCATAGTTAAGGCCACCATGCTGGTAGTTGCGGTCTGGGATGATCTTGACGTGCTGAACAGGACCAGCTACTGCAAATATCTCCGTGAGCATGTACTCTGTCACGCGTGGGCTCAGATTGCCCACGTAGAGGTGAGCTCGTTTCTGGTGGCGAGTACGAGAGAGAATGAGATTATGGCGAATATTGAGACAAGGGTATACACACTGGCGCCTCTGCCGGCGGGATACCACCCATGGTGTTCATACTTTACAGTATAATAGAAAGAGATCTTTAGGAAGACACGATCAGCGGGTGAGGCAAGCGGAGAAAGAAAGAGAGGACTCACGACGAGCGGGGACGAAAAGAGACTGGAGAAAATGAAGCGAGGGATGAGGAGGAAAAAGCAGAGAGAAGAGAGGAGGAAATAGAAACAAAGAGACAGAGAGAGACAGAGAGAGAAACGAGACCCACTCACGACTCGACCGTTCAGTTGATGACGACGACGACGACGACCGAAGAGATGCGATGCGATTTATTTTCCATTTTATTTTGTTTATTTTTACGCACGGCGAGCTCCGAAACTCCGTATATGGACATGTTAAGTCAAACTATCGCGGCTGCTCGACCGGCAAATTCAGCAAAACATTCCCGCCGGAGCTCGGCACGTAGGTCACGTTCCGATTACCCGAAAGCGACTGCACAATCGCCTTGGCCGCCTCAATCTTCCGAAGTGCGACAAACGCTTCCCCCGCCTTGTCCAGTGCTCGCGATATCGTCGCCGCAGCATCCGCTTCTCCCTCTGCCCTGATGACCGCGGCTTGCCGTTCTTGTTCTGCCTATGAATAGCATCAGTATCAGTTAGCCCATCCTATACATTCCACCTACTTTTTCGACGATAAACTTGGCGCGCTCCGCATCTACGAGTCATGTCTGAGTGCCGGATCAGCCAAATACGCCGAATGACTCACCCTGCTGAGCGATTTGCTTTGCCTCGACGGCTTGCGTAAATTCCTGGTGCGACAGAGATCAGTTTTCGCATTCAGTTGTGCAAATACCAATGGCCCATGCCTTTCCAAATGTCAGATGTGTGATGGACACATCCTCTAGTTTGATATTGAATTCGTTTGCACGCGCAAGTAGATCCTCTCGAATGCGTGAAGAGACCTGCGAGCGTGATATTTGATGTGCAACAACAGCAAACACAGCCGCAACCTACCACTTCACGCTGTGTGATTAACTCTGCCGCATCGAACTGGGCCACGATGCTTTTCAAAACCTCGTTGCCGATGGACGGGAGCACCCTTTCATCATAATCTAGACCGAGGGACTGGTAAATTTTTGGGAGATGGTGTGTGTCCGGGCGTGACAGCACACGAAGGGTGATGGAAACCATCTGGAGGTCCTTCGACCCAGTGGTCGTGTTTATATTCTGTTCACAACGTTCACATCTCCGTCGCAGTGTCGAATTGAGGTAAACTCACTCGGGGCTTGATACGACAATCGTACAAAATAGCACGTTGCAGCCAGGGAACCAAGAAATGTGTTCCTTCTCCTGTAGCCTGGATTCGACCTTTGAGCCTGCCACCGTCATCCGGAGACAACACGATTTGGAATCATACCTCATTTTTCACACCGGAGAATCTGTCGAACATGACAGCCTTGAATCCGCCCGGCACATCGTATAAACTTGATTGTAACAATGCCACTCCAATCGCGAGGGGGACTAACGACAGATGCGCCAGGAGCAACAGGATGCATGACGTAGGCACATACCTGCTATACGAGCTGACGCCATGGTGTCTCTTTGACTTTGGCTTGTAATAACTATGAACTGTGTTCAACTAGCTGCTTGCGACGTCACCGTCAAGCCGCGGCGGCAGAGCACGACGCACGACGCCGCGTCTGATACCACGTGACTCAAACAACATCTCATAAACTACAGTAGTATAGTAGACTATCTCATCTGCATAAGGTCATACTGCATAATTCTCATACTACATTGAAAAATGGGTCTACTCAACGTACATGTTACACTCATAAGGTGTCCTCATACTGCATAAATATCATAATGCATTGACTTTGGGAGTAATTTTCGTTATGCAGTATGAGATAGTCTACTGTATAGCACCGGTAATGTACCCCCACCATCCGCAACACCCATTTCCATCCTCGCGGCATGGCTCCCAAACTGCATCGCCCGCTTCTTCCGGATGCTCGCCTCAACGAGTCCCATCTTCCACGCAGCGAGCCTCAGGAGCATCTTGTCCCCCATCCCGACATCGAGGCGTGGATCCACCTTGACATGCACCCGTAGCCCAACGAGGAAGTTCACGACATCGAGAGAGAGGAATGGGTGCCGATTCTCTTTGCCGTGCGCGGAGACCACGCGATCGTCACGACCGAGGTTGCGTGTGGGGATGCGATCCATGTCAAGTTGAAGCTGATCATAAAAAAAAAAAGTAGATGTCAGTACTATACTCGGGCCCAGCCCTCGTCAGTTCGGCGTACTTCATCGATGACGGCCGACCAGCCGCCTGTGCTGTAAGCTGTGCGATGTCGACCGTAGCCACCAAGGAGCTCGTCGGAGCCGAGCCCATTCAGTAACACGCGAGCGGGACTAGTATAACATTCTGGATGAGCCCCCGGACTGCTTCTTACTTTCCCGACGCCACGAGCTGCGAAATATAGCGCCATTGCGAGGCTCTGTCACGAATACCAATTGATGAACCAGGTGAATGACAGCTGTGGAAGAACATCACTAACCAAGTCCATGACTGTTTGACAAGGCCACATGATAGCTTTCACTCTTAACTGGGCAGCTTGATATTCTGCGTATGGCACATCAATCTCGATCTGAATTCTCCATCAAAATGACATGTAGGCATCCGACCATACAGACTTACAAAGTTCCACTGCCGACCAGGACATAGCCTCCGTAGCTCCTTAAGCTCACTCAGACCAGCATACCTATCTGGAACAAGATAGTCTGGGTTGTACCGGCCAGATAATTGTTCCTCTGTGGACTGAGCATTCTGGAGGGCTTTTGCTTTTTGCTTTTTCTTATTGATACCCCCTATGTTACCATCCACCTGCACACGTATCTTGCGAGGGTTTTCAAATGCAATATTAAGCAGGTCAATAGGCTCATCCAGTGGTATGTGCCTATCATTTTGAGACTTCACAGCGCGCGAAGAAATGTGTTTCCCAACTTACTTATGAGCCAAAAAGGCGCATGTCGTGGAGTCAATCCCACCACTAAACAGAACAGCCACTCGAGCAGGAATGGCTCTCGTAGAAACCGTCTCGTCTAATGGTGACGGCGAATCTCGACCTCGTTGAGGTATGTTACTGACTCGGAGCGCAACGCTACGGTCCAGGTGAGAGATTAGATGGTCCACAGCTGACGAAAGATGTTGAGGAACTGTCTCTAGTGAGTGCAATCGAGGAAGGTCAGTGGGAGGTAACACCAGGTTTACCCTTTCAGGCCGTGCCTATTAGCGGAGAGCGCACTTCAAATTCACCAGGAAAGAAATTGCAAAAGGATGACGCACAAATGGTGCGCCACTGAGTGCGAGGCGGGTCAGACATTCTAGAGAATCACTGAAGGTCGCGGTTTGATCGCGGCCAAGACCTTCAAGTTTGAGAGCATAGATGTGTTCGGTGGAGAGCTCGGTGAAGTCATAGCTATCGTTTGTCCCGATAGACGCTGATGCTAAGAGCAAGTACGGCAACTCGCGGCTGGGCCAGTGCACAAGGAGAGATCTGCGGCCCAGGGGATCTCGCGCAAAGAAAAGCCTCTTTGACTGGTGCTGATAAAGGAATGAGCGCGCGTTCCTTTCTCTTGATATGACCTACGTGGTAGTATACGAGAGCGTACCTGCGAACGAGGGATCGGTGAAGTGCGGCTGACATTGATCTCAAGTCCCTTACGGTCCCTCAAGTGTGCCGAGTAGTTGAACGACAGAAGGGGTATCCTCCAATTTGCTCATGGCAGTGGAGAGCTTGGTACCGTCATTCTCTTCCGGACGAACCTTATGCACCATAATGATTGGTCGGTTCGGTAAGTGAAATTTGGTGAGAACGTACATCCAGCCCTTCGAAGATCTTCTTAGAGAAGCAATAAGCACGATACAAGGACCCAAAGCAGATGAACATTTCAGACCTCGCCATTCCAGCAAAGGACGCTGCCGGTCTCGTGTATGTGGGGTTGGGCCACAGGGGCGTCTCCGCGTAAGCAAAGCTCTGAAGCAAAGAAATCAAGATGGACGGTTGCTTCGTGGTTGCATTGTAAAGTTATCTGGTGCCTGCATTGAGCATCTGGACCTGCACATACGCCCCCAACATTGGTCTGGGTTCTATTCACGGAGGTGAGGCAGATGGTAGATGAACTAGCCTCTTTCTGCGTTCGCAGTTCGTAGTTGTTCCATGCATTGGATGAATGCACCATCGTGCGAGTGCCTACAATGGCTAGCAGCGCCTGCATACCATTCCGCTACGAAGACAATGCCGCACATGGATCACACTGAAAAACTGCCAACGCAGAACGCAGCGTATCGATGGCATGGGCGGGGCTGTGCACGGGCCGTGAAATCCGCTGCTGGGCACGCGCAACGACTCCCGACCAGCCCTTCCTTCTTCTCATAAATATCTATGCCTCCAACCATGAGGGGTTTCGCCACGTTGTTTTATTCCTTTCTATTTGCCTTATTTGGAATCTACGCTGTAGAGTTGCAGAGCAGATTGTCATTCCTAACGTCTCCATGAATGTTGTACCGCCCACTCGCCCGACGCTCTTCGATCTCCTCACTATCGAGCCAAGCACATCAATCTTTTTTTCATACGCAAGAGAACTCGAATTGTCCCGCCTACTCACGGACGTGGATTCAAAGATCACGGTGTTGGTTCCCACAAACAGGGCTGTAATGGCGTTGGAAAAGAAACCGTGAGTGTTCGCGGCTGTATCTGTCCGCTTTCGACGTTGCTGAACAATCATTTGGTGCTTGCTTCGCGGTCCAAAGCCACCAAGTGCCAATCCAGATTGAAGACACCATTGAGCTGACCGAGCAGGAGATGGAGGAGCGGTCAGGTAAGAACGTCGAGCATTGGGTGTCTCTTCATATCATTCCCGTGTGTGCATTTGGTTTTTCATCTGTTGGGCAGCACTTATTTACATGTGCTGGGTTGCTAAGCAATCCCACATTCCCCTTGCGTCTCATAGCTACCCGACCTTGGCAGAGGGAACGGCAGTCACGTTTGAGGAGACAAGCAAAGATCAGAATATACCAGAATGGAAACGAGTTTTAGTTAATGGCAAATTCCAAGTTATTAATATGAAAGAGGTGCGTCTTTCCGACTTTGATTAGTCCTATCGACGCTGATTCCTCTCATGAAAGGGGGTCAATGGAGCCCTCTATATCATTGACGGCACTATTCAAGACAGCTAGCTACGCGCCGCTGGAGTATCTAATGTAAACCTGTCCATGAGTACCGGAGTGTAACAGGCCGGTGATGTTACAGCTACGCTACGCTCATCTTCAAACGATTCGTCTATGTAACACATAATCATGTCCCGGAGTCATTTCATTCCATCCTGCTTCTCGAGCGGGCACGGTGCCAATAAAATGGTGCTGAAAACCCGGCTAGTACTGGCCTCTGCGCGGTCAGAGGTGGGATAATGGTAGCCTCACGGCATCCGGGCTGGGGAGCCTGGAGCACGTGCCTGAGCGTTACATAGTACACAGGGGATGTCTTGTTGCCAGGTTTGCCAGTCTAGATATACCTCTCTGGGGAGCGAGCACCGAAAGTTTCTGCTGATGCTATTGCGACTAAATGAGGTCATACCATCTGATGCTTATCGGACCTCGCGCAAGGATTGAGGGCGAGGACAACTCACAATGCGAGGGCATGCAATGCGATCGCGTCCCTGCCGTTATCCAGCGCATAGTTCTTTGAATCAAGGGAGCAGCCGAGGTGTAAATTTTGTCACGAGCATTCGGGTGATTAAGACAGGACGCTCGGGATTATCTAGGCTGAGGAACGAAACTTGCCGTTGTTTTTAGGGAAATTACAGGGCTTCGTGATACCAAAAAATCTACTACTTCTTTTCTTCTACAACCACACGCTGAGGGTAAGTCAATCGCGTGGAGAATCATATTTAACCCAGTGCACCGAAACCGTCTCTCGACGTAACTCACGTGCGGGCGAATAATCAGGCGTTGTAACTCGAAGACGAAACATTCCCACCGCGCCCGGTCCAGTTGACGTCTGCGTATAGCCGATGAGGTGAGGTAGAAGATGATAACGGCGAAGAAAGTACTAACGGATATCCTCGCCTGCCCTGAGCCTGGCGTTCTCCTTGCCCGGGAGAACACGGAAGGTATGCGCACCAAAGTAGTCGCGCTGAGCCTGAACGAGGTTGGCTGGGACTACTTCGCTGCGATAGCCGTCAAAGAAAGCGAGTGCCGTGCTAAACGCAGGGGTGGGGATACCCCAGAGGACGGCCTGGGCGATAACGCGTCGCCATCCTGGCTGCGCTTTGTGAACAGCTGAAAGCCATGTAAGCGTCTGGGTTAAATCCTATAGTGCGGGTCATTACCCTTGTTGAAAAAGCCATCAAACAGTAGAGACTCGAGGTTCGGGTTCTTTTCATAGGCGGAGGTGATGTCGCCAAGGAAGACGGACTAGACCAGCGTACATGGTAAATAACCCAAGAGTCGATCAGGGTCCGTGCTGTCCTCACCTTGATGATACAACCGCCGCGCCAGATGCGAGCAATACCTGCATAGTTCAGATGCCAGCCCTCCTCTTTGGCCGTCTCACGCATTAGCATGAAGCCCTGTGTGTAAGAAATGATCTTGGAAGCATATAGAGCTTGCTCCAAGTCGTCGATAAACTGCTTCTTGTCGCCGCGGAATGCTTCCTTCTCAGGACCAGCAATAACCCTGCTAGCGCGGGAGCGCTCGGATTTGATGGCGGATAACGTGCGGGCGAATACGGCCTCGCCAATAAGCGTGACTAAACCAATCTGTCAGCATGACTAAACAGACCATTTAGATTGAGGACGTTGTACCAGGCGTTCCAGCATCAAGGGCGTTGATAGCGGTCCATTTGCCAGTACCTTTCTGACCAGCCTGATCAAGGATCTTGGTCACAAGAGGCTCGCCATCGTCATCATTGAAGCGGAGGATGTTGTAGGTGATCTCAATCAGGAACGAGTCGAGGACACCTTTATTCCACCTCTCAAAAATGTCGGCGATCTCATCCTCGCGAAGCCCGAGACCGCGCTTCAAAATATCATATGCCTCAGCGATGAGTTGCATGTCACCATATTCGATACCTTAAACGGTGATCATCTGCATGCGAGCGTTTATTGACATGTGAATGCATACCATTGTGCACCATCTTAACGTAGTGACCGGCACCAGCCTCGCCCATCCAGTCAGCACAGGGCTCACCACGGACTTGGGCAGATGTCTTCTGGAAGATGTCTTTGATTGCCGGCCATGCATCGGAGGAACCACCGGGCATAAGAGAGGGGCCATAACGGGCGCCCTCCTCGCCACCAGAAACACCGGAACCGACGAAAAGGAATCCTTGAGCTTCAAGATCCTTAACACGGCGGATGGTATCCGGGTAGTGGGAGTTGCCACCGTCGATGATTATATCACCCTTTTCGAGGTGCGGGGTCAGCTGTTTGATGAAGTCATCGACGGCAGGGCCGGCTTTGACGAGGAGGATGATCTTGCGAGGGCGCTTGAGTTTGGCGATGAGCTCTTGAACAGAATGGGCTCCCTGGATGTTGGTGCCTAGATGAGAGTGAGTGTGAATGAGAGGATCAAGGGTAGGGCCAAGGTACCCTTGGCTTCGTTGGCAAGGAAGTGATCAACCTTAGAGGTTGTACGATTATAGGCAACGACGTTGAAACCTTTGTCGTTCATATTAAGAATAAGATTTTGGCCCTGCGATGGTGGTGAGATTCATAACGAAAGTCAGCGGAGGAAAATGAGAGAACCATGACGGCCAAGCCGATAAGACCAATATCTCCACTGAGAGAGGGGTAATATTAACATGACAATAAGAGGACGAGCGATGCACTGACGTGGCCATTGTGTTAAGGGTAGCCTAAACGCGAGAGGATGCTACTAGTGAATGAACGGAGTGATGGGGATGGGGAGAAGAGGAGCAGGATCAGAGTTGATGGCGATGGCGGGAACATTTATTTCATCGGACCGCGCTCGGAGCCTGAGTAAGCACGTTCAGAGGCGGAGCGCAGCCCTGGCTCTGGCTCTGGCTCGGCTCACGAGTCCGCGGCCACGTTGTAATCTAAATCTAATACCTAATAACAAATGTTGTCTGGTACATAGGAGCTATCACTTTGATAGCGATCACCTATCATGACGAGTAATGCGCTCGTTAGCGCCGCTCCGTTCAGCCCGCAACAACTCCAGATCTCGTGATCCGGGATCCGTGAATACCCAACCCACCTCTGTTCCAAGGCAACCATTCCAGATTAATGCAATCGAATCCAAATCACCCCAAACGCCAACCCGTCACCTCCCTCGCATCGCCTCCTAATACTCAAGACATCGTGCAGCAAGGATGGGTGTTGAAGAAAAGGCGGAAAAGGATGCAGGGTAAGACTAACCATCGTTTATCCCCCCTGCCTAATATGTTATTACAAGGTTTTGCTCGGAGATACTTTATATTGTATCAAGACGGCCGTCTTTCGTATTCATTTGAGCCTGCAAAACCCGCTAGAGATGAACTGTCAGTGTCAAAAGCCGCCATTTCTTCGTCTGCCAAGTCCAAAGACATACACATCGACACCGAAACGGCAACTTTTCACATGAAATGCTTTACCACCGAGGATTTCCAAGCATGGACGGCTGCGCTTCGGTGAGCAGCAACTGATCTCCGTCAACTTGCACTAAATAAATCAAGCGGTTTTATCACACCCCCTCCGGATGCTCCATCGGTGGGTTACAAGTCATCCATCGGCAGGGTCTCGTCAAGGATGGGCCTCGACCGAGTTAGCAATGCATTAATAATGTTAGACGGAATGGATGCCGTCAGTATAGCTTATGATTATCTTGGAATCTGCCTCACTTATTCGACAGTCCATCAAAGAGCTGGAAAGCGCGATACAAGCCTGGC
>QFEA01002746.1:0-22470 GCA_003315975.1 Lactifluus echinatus
GGACAGTATTCCAGTGACTGGTAACGGTCACGTCAGGAAACATGCATGGAGAGGAAGCTGATTTGAGAGAAGTAAAAAAAAATAATTGGCAGGAGATGGGAGGCCGCGATTATCGCACGGGCCAGAGGGCTCACCAACTTACAGATTCCAGCAACAAACGTCTTGGTTCTACTGAGACCTAATCTGCTGCCGATGATAGCTAAGCGCGGGGGTGGTGTTGAGACGGCGGAGGTGAAATGAAGGGGAAGAGGAGATGGCGAACCTCCAAGAAGACCTGCGGTAAGGCCTGCGAACGTACCGTCGCGTCGAGCATTCTAAAAGAAGAAATTGAGAACGGAGCAACTGCGTAAAATAGGTAATGGCGAGACGTACGCCGTTAGCGCGAGCAACGGCATCGATGGGGAGAGGATGTTCAGATTCAGACATGGTACGCAACTCAACTACAGACGGAGGAGCGCAGACCGGAAGACTTCGCTTCGCTCCGCGGGTCAACCACGCCTCGTCCGCCGTCCGCCGTTCGCTCGCGCCGGCGATATTCGCCATTCGGGCGGCTCGGCACGGGGGTGTCACAGGGCATGTCACAAATAAGGTTTCAAACACCGCCCGGGGAAAGCGCCACGCCACAATAACCTCTCATCTCATTTCTCTCCACATAATGTCCGCTCTCAAGACATCAGATTCCCGAAATTTTGACACCATTCAAGGTGATTATCCGCGTCGTAAATTGGGCGTCTTTTCTTTCACGCGAACAACGATAAACTCTCCAAAGATCTCATCCTCAGGATCAAAACAAAACTTAATCACCGCGCGGACTCGCAAAGCGCTCATACAACTCTCGTTACTGAGCTTTACGAACTCGCTACTTTGTCCGAACGTCTCCATTTTCTACGTTTCAATTCTAGCCAGCCCTTGTTAGACCACTCCCAGGCCGATGTCCTTGATCGGGAGGGTTTGTCCATCTGTCCCGCTGTCCTTGTCTTCCTTTCCACATCCATCCTGAATAGGAACTTATTTATGGAATCACTCGAGCTCTATGCGTCTCCTGGCGGGTGATCAGATACCTGCCGTAGTTGCGGCCTGTACGTGTCCAACAACAGGTCTTATCTTGCCGTCATGTCCCTTTATATATCCACACTCCCCAACCAGTACGACTGGCCGGCTTCCGTCTTATCGAAGCAGGTTTACCCGACAACCTCGATGTGGACTGTCAGCCTTCCTTTTTGAGTCAGTTTGCGGTCTGGACATTGAACGGCCTGCTCTCCGCGTAGGTCTCGTTCACATGCTACAATTAGCAAGCAAGACGGGCGCTACGTTGGCAGGTAATGTGTTTCTCTTTCTCAGGAACCGGTCCCACAGTCCTATATCATCACCACGTGTGACCCTCATCATCTCCCTTCTATTTTCCCGCGCTGTTTGTATTCAGATTTGGGAAAATGCGATTTGGCGTCCAACGTTTTGGCATCCGCTGCCAAGGTGCGCCTTGTAATGGCACGTCAACAAGTGTTACTGGTCCCATGTTGCATGCTTTGGTTGTCCCAGTTCGAGGAAAACCTCCGAAACGTTGATGACCCCAAAAATGCGCATCAACAATCCATAGCACAGGCGACCGTCGTCTATTACTGCAGCAGAATGGAAGCAGTAAGCCCCGTGCCCCTCCAAAAACGGATCGTATACACTGGGTTCCGGTGCTGAGTCATCGTCTCAGGCTTGGAAGGAAGGTAACGACAGCGTCGCCCAATATATGCTTCGGAACATCACCGGTGAGTTTCTGTGGTGCTGTGCCGGTGCGCTGCGCCCATTTCTGATCGTCCAAGAAATCAATGTTGAACGCTTGGCTCATTTGTCGGCGCGTGACGTATGCGCCTTCCCAATTTCACCTCATATCCGTTATCCTGAAATCTCGCTCTTCTGTCTCCAGCGTGAGCTGCTGGCGTCAAAAGTTCTCGAGATCGGAAGGTCGCTTCTAACCAATGTTGGCCGAGACGATGAGAAGAAAATTGCCGCGAGAGCCGAGGAGGCCGTGAGCTGGCTGCAGAAGGCCTTCTCCCTGGCGGAGCACCTCGATGACACGCTCACTGCCGGTGCTGCCGAATTGAAGGTGCCAGGTGCCACTCACTTTTATCGGATATTTGTGGCTGACCGAGGACGTCTCGGTTTCAGCGATGCATACTGAGAAATTTAGGTTCGACTAGTCGTTTGTTCCTGTCTGTCTTCCTTTTCACACGTTCGTTCATCCCTCCTGTATTCAGCACGGGCCTACGTCCTTTCATCCAGTCTCAATTCGGAGAACCTTGCTCGAGCTGAAACGGCCCTGAATGAGTTACTCGATTCAATCCCACTGGATGATGTAAGCATCGATCAGCAACCCCATGCGCCCATGGTTGTCCAAACGCTCCTTTAGCAGAGGGACCTAGCACATCAAGAAATGCGGTGGTGGAAATTAGTGGTCCTTAAACGGCGTAACGCCTCCGAGGACGCCCTCTTCGACAGTGAGCGTCTAACTTTGGTGGTGCTGCAGAGCAATCGGTTCAACCCATTTCTAATCACGGCGCGCTCAGCCTTCAGGTCTATCATTGATAACATGGAGTTCACAGAAGACAACATCACTAGGTGCTTCGCCGTCTATCCTGGGATGGGATGTTTTAAGGTATTCACTAACCGCCGTCACATTCCCTAGTATCCTAGTTGATCTGAGGACATTGCCGCATCATCAGTGAGTGTGACTCATCCGGTTGTTACTGTCGCTTTTGAAAACCGTACGCATGTGAAAGGCTCGTTGTCAAAGTCATTCAGATGTGCCTTCAAGCCAGTCTGGCAGCTGTCAGCGGCTTGGGGTTGCCATTCGTAGAGCGCCTTCTTTTGGCCATAATATTTCACTCTTCCAGGGACGCGGATCATGACAGGGCAATGCGTGATCTCAGGGAAACCTGTTCTCGTACGTAGACGCTTTCCGCGGGCGCATGTTGATACCATTGAAGTCCTAGTGTTGGAGTCTGCCGAATTCGAACTTCCTAAGATTGGTGCCACCGCATGTCTCATGGTGCGGCCCTTGTCTTCCTTCAGCTTGGTGCCGTGACGGGAGCTGTTTGCAGTTGTTCTATCAGTACGGAGAGCGGAAGCGCTCTCTCAAGCGGTGTTCGGAAGCTGTTGAATGGTTTCTCCTTGGAACACGCAAAACATTTTCTAGCGTCGCAGATACCTGTGCGAGTAAATGTTTCCGGAAAGCAGCGATTTGTCATATCGAGCAAGAGGAATACGCGCAAGCATCAGCCATAATCCGCCATTGCCCCGGAGAGGAAGCTGCAACGCACTATCTGACATTCTTGGTTGCAGTCAAACAAGGTAATGCATACTTATCGGGCCGTGTGTAATAACACAACCATTTCTATACTGACCTCGCGCCAAAGGGTGGGAAAATGACGGTATGACTCCACTGATTTTTTGCCGATAATCACCTTGTCGCCGCCTCGTGATGATGCTTTTTTCATCCTAGCTATTCGGGCGGTCAAAGCTATGGTTCATGGTTCCTGCTTCGACCCTAGAATGCTGCTCATGGCCACGCGGCTGGCACACGAATCTGATTTGAAGAACGTACTCCTCTCCGTTCTACAAGAGCTCCTAGACTTCGTGAGAGCCCAGAAGGTGGCCGAAATGAATGTAGAGCCCATTACCTTGGTTCGCTGCATGATCAGACTCGTTCTTCGCCTCCTAGCCGATCCTGGTAATGCTGAGGGGAAGTGAGTGGGGATGTACTCTTTGACGTATGCCGTGTTCTTCATAAACGGCACACGGAACTAGGGACGCTCTCATCGCCGCGCTGGCCCAACACTTCGCTACAGGTATGCCCTTGCACAGATAAAGGCATCGTGGGCACCCCTCAACTCAGCCTTGCTTTTATCAAGCGGTAGCTTTGGTCGTTGCTGCTTGCAAAGAGAAACGTGTGTCTCTCATAATCAGGGATGTTTCCTGGCTGTGGCGTACGGCGTACAACTGTGCAACACAGGGTTGTACCGAATGGGATAATGCAGAAGAAAGAGTGGCCCCACTTTTTGACATGTCACGCGAGGTACGCCTTGTTCCTTTTTGCCGGGTTTCATTGTACTCCAAGCGCGCGGAGCCTAGCTACTGGAGGTTTACTTAGAAACTGCGCTTGAAGCGGATGAGGAGATGCATTTGTGTCTCGTGTTTTCATCCTTTGCCGCTACCTCGGCTAGGGGTGTGTTCAAATCTATCCTCTCGCATTTCCCCGTCCAACAGACGCCGATTGGCAGTGTTTGCTTTGCGCAAATTGGAACCTCAAATGGTCAATTCTGATAAGGTGCGACATTCCCCTTTAACTCCTCTGGCGCCATTAATTTGCCTTTACAACTCAGCTTGAGTTCACCACCCACGAAATTCAGACCTGCGAAGAACGGCTGCGCAAGACCTTGGAGAAAGGCATCATAAGTTCCAATAACATCCCTCGTGTCACACAATGCCTCGGCATACTGTTAATATTTGAGGCCGAACTCGCATGTCGGATGAACGAATGGCAAGTGATACTGAACGTCATTCAAGTAAGTTTTCCTTTCTCCTGCACAATCTCGACTTTTATGGACCATCATCTTCATTGAATCGGTAAGAAGGTTGCGCAATGTCAAGCTCCGCTCTGTGACACATTCGAGGCTATTGCCGATATGCTCGTAAGTGTGACTTGAATCGGAGGAGAGCAATCTGCCAAGCTAGGTGTAATTTAGTGGACTGCCCAGGACTGCCCTTTGGATGGTGCGGACATCGGCCAGGGGGGTTCCCAACGTCAGCTGACCATACCGTATGCAGTTCTTTTCGTAGCATTAGAGGCATGGCCTGGCGCCTCTCTCCTCTTGCTTTGCTTGCTTATGCACCCCGATACGATCGTAGGCGATACTGCACTCCAGCCTCGACCGCAACGCATTGTCCGTGGAGAAATTCGCGCGATGGTTGCGTGCAATTTGCACAATGCTCCTAGCTCGGAATACGGCCCCTGACCGCCTAAAGGCAATCGGATATATCGAGCAAGCAATAGTTGTACTGGAGGAGCATGCGGAACATGATCAAGACGATGAGGTGAAGGCAATCTGTCCCCCCAACCCCCGGCCCTCGACCAGGACGGGTCTTACTCTATTTATTTTTCTTTTTTTGCTTACCCGGTGAAAAGACATACCCGATGGACGAGCGTTATTGGCTTCTCACGTCTTCTTACAACACGGGGATTGAGTGCCTTCAGTATGGCTTCGTTTTATACATGCTGTAGGTCTTCCGTGTATTCATTTTTCGCAAGCGTGTGTTTGTTGGATGACGCCAGGCGATGGTTCGAGGCCAGCAGCCGAATATGTAAGTATGTTCCAGATGGCGAGCTCAGGGCGAAGAAGGTGTGTCACCCCTCTTTTCTTCTAACCTTACCCTATTCTCACCCCCGCCTTTTCACCAGATCACCGAGACGTACACTCATCTCATGACTCGTTATGGCTCATGATCCTCGCTTGGTTCGGTGGCTCGTATCTCTAGGTTGCAGCCTAACTCTGTTTGTCTCTGCCTGCTGTATAATGCTTGCCTGCGCCGTGATTCTCGGTTTGTCCCTGCTGCTCCCACCCACTACCCAGATCCGCCTCTCAGACACGTGTAGTGTATGGACGTAATATAGCATTATGGTTTATCATGACTCTCCGTGTGCACCATAATCCCTGAGGTGATACAACAAAACACGGCCGCGAGTGTTACCAATAGCAACATATTCCCCACCTGTTGAGAAGTCAACGCCAGTGACATGCCCGAGTGGCGTGCTTGATGTAGGCCAGTTCGAGAACGCGGTAAGAGATGGTATGTGTATCTAGAGATTACGCCATAAGCCTACAGGTATTTGGGGCAGCGCAGTTCTGGCCATACCAAACGCATCTGGCCCTTTTGCGTCTTGCTTGCAATCGCAAACAACTGAGAGTCATGGTTGAACCGTGCCACCGAGATGGAAGTCGTCAGGTTGCCTATTGCCTTCAAAGGTTTGGGCCGGTCACTGTTTTTCCACGAGGACGCCTCTGTACCATACACATTGACGATCCCCGAATTCGACCTAGACGCAGCGCCTTGGTGACCCATGTAACGCCCGTACTGGAAGGCACTCACCCAACCGCAACATAGCTTCCTGAGTGATCTCCCGCAAGAATCCGGCTTCCGAATCCTCCGTCGTCTTTCCATCGGTGCAGACACCGCCGGGTGCGGATGTCCCAGCGATACACCTCTGCGTCCTCACCCAGCGTCATGAGTTCGTGCCCATTTGGCAACCACGACAGCGTTCTCACGCCTGTGTTTGCCTTGACATTACCGACAACCTGGCCCGCTCCGGTACGCCAGTCGACGAAGTGCACATACCCACGGCGCCCAGCAACGGCTAGCAAATCTCCGCCGGCGTTGAAGGCGCACACATTCATGCTGAGGTCCACGTTGTCCCCATTTGCAAACGTCGTGCTCCATAGCCCACGCGGCGAACGCGTTGTTGCCCCAGATTGCAAATCGTATGTGTAATAAAATGGACGGTGGCCGGTGAGAAGAATGGACGAGCCGGAAGGATGGAACTGCGCGTTGGTGATGGGTAGTGCGGGGATGTGAAGTGTTTGCAGATGCGGGTTCGTGTGTCCATCAACCTGTACATTTTGGTGTTAGGGCGGGTTGTGTTGTTGACGGAGGTGAATAAACACGGACATGAAATAATCGTAACCGACGGTCACTTCCAGCAACAAGTAGCATGGAAACTTGCGGGGATGGGTGAAATTGCAAAGCCGTGATCTCACCCTCGGCCTGCGCGGCCTGGTTGGCATCACGGAGCCGTTCTATGGCCAAGACACCTGGATCCAGACGTGTCCGTCTTTTGCGGTCCAAGATTCCTCTTGACGAGGTGATGAGAGATTGCAAGTCTTGGGTCGCCACGCCGGCGTCAACATCGCTTTCCATGCGCCGCCGTTTTCTCCTTGCGGTTGTAGTCCACTCCGGGGTAGGGTTC
Source organism: Lactifluus echinatus (assembly GCA_003315975.1). Lineage (NCBI taxonomy): Eukaryota > Fungi > Basidiomycota > Agaricomycetes > Russulales > Russulaceae > Lactifluus > Lactifluus echinatus. Next base: position 7,013 of record QFEA01002746.1, read on the forward strand.
ATTTTCACGAACTGCCGACGCAGCCGCCGTTCATACTCGCGCCCGCCAATCGTGTCTTCCTCCGGTGCGTCGCGCAGTTTGTGCAAGCGGGCAGAAGACGCAAGCGAAATCTCAAGGGAGGTGTCATCTGGATCCGTCCAAGCGGGCGCCTTGCGATTTTTGGGGAGCTGCACGGAGGGAGAGGCGCGAAGGGCTGTTGCGGCTTCGTGTCCGTCCGAGTCGACGCCATGTGAGATTTCACATTGCCCCTCGTCTCCGCTAGTAGAAGCATCAGCACTGTGCAGTTCTTCCGATGAACCAACTTCAGCTTCATTTTCTGTCGTATGCTTTCCCTTCGGCACGCCGTCATCCACAAAAAAAAGCTTAAGCAGAGGAGTCAGGCAAACGATCAAAGAGTCTCCAACAATAGCTCACGTCCGAATCGAGCAAGCCATCCAATTCTGCTGCAGTCAGGTCGACACCTTCGTCCTGTCCCTCTTCTGGGCTGTCGATGATCGTAACGTTACCCCCTCGTCCTGCTACGAATGGCCTGTCGAACAGTAGACTCTCAAGCCTCCGTTCTTCGTCGTCCTTGTCGACATCACTATCCAATAACGCTTCCGCGCCTAGGGGAACAACAGATTCGTGTGTAGACCTGTCCTTGCGGTGGCGTTTACGGGCGTGCTTGCCCATTATTCGTTACTGGGGGTGGACTGGACCCGAGACCTGAGTGAAGATATGATTTTCGAATCCGGCCCGATTCATTCCGACGAACTTGCCAACCGGGCCGGCATAACCACCCCTGTTGCCTCTACCCTCTACTCTATGGATCGCCAAACCTTGCATTCTGAAGATCAGAGCCTGGACTACGATTCAAGACGACCCCATCTTCAGGCCCCCTTATTAAAAATTTCATTTGACGCTGCAGGCGGGTGGGAGCCTATGGCTGACAACAACTCCAGGACAGCAACAGGCCAGACACTACGACATCACGGATTTTACCAAGGGCTGGGTGCACTTGCGCGGGGCATTCCACAGAAGGGTGGATCCACTCCTGTTTGCGTGTATCATCGTTTTCCTCTTGATGAATCCAATCAGCATTCGGGACGCTGTCCAACTGTAGTTCTCACGCAACATGAAGGCGTTGGGAGGCCGACTTGGAGTTCCCCAACGCGCCAGGTATCTCAAGGTAATTGTGGTACTTTGAGTATGAATTCGGCGTTCCGGTCTCCACTCGAGCCTGGAACTAATATCTGGTATTAGAAAGGAATTCTGGTTAAGGACCGTCGTGGCGCAATTAGCAGACGCAGAGGCGTGGAATGTTTTGATGCTTTTGAGCCCATTGAGCCTTTTCGAACCGGAAGTTTCATCATGACTAATTTTTAGGCCAATATATATTCTATCAATACTCTGCAATAGATCCCCGCCAACCTCTCCGGCTTGTAAGCATCCGTTCCCCATGTACGGTCACCTGCATCCCTGTATAAATTTTAAATTCCTATAGATACTGTCGCGTCTCGATGTCGTATTGCGCATGAATTTTGCCACCCGACCGAATGCGCTGCTATTCCACAGTTACCGTTCGACACCAGGGCCCGGAGTCGGCAGGCAGACCACACTTTTTTCTCTTTCCTTCCTCTCTTAATGCTACATCTACGCTTTTGGTCCGAAGGGATTGGAACCTTCGCCCCCAAGTGAGAGTTATGTTATCCGCCAAGCAATACTTGTCTTTCGTCTACTGTTACCTCATTGCCTCCAAATGAACAATAATAGACACAATGGAATCGCGCACCCGATGGCCTTGACTTGTTTTTGATGACCACTCCCTCACGAGGGCAGTCCAAGCACTTCTAGGGCCTCTTCGTCAGTTCGTACGTACATTTTCCGGGAATCTAACGCATGCCTTGACCCACCAAGGCGGCTGGTCTACAATCCCTATCCCCGGCAACACCAGTCGATTTGTTTCCTGGTTTTAAGAATTTCTGGCCATATGGCCATATCGTTTCACACTCCATAGCCCGCTTCGCATGCTTCGTCGTGATCCAGATCAAAAGAGAATGTAGCTGTTTCATGCTTTGCGTACGCCTGTCGGTCGGGTACACTACCTTCCTCGAATGCATTGCTGTCCCATCAATCATCATGATCACTCTGACCCATGTTTTTCTAAGACTAGCGGCCTCAACTCGCCTCGTGGAAGCAGTCTGTATCGAGAATGTCAATGGAAACTTTATTTAAGCCCATTAATTCAATTGCAGTTGAGCTGACGAACGTATGATGAATTCGGCCACTCTGTTGAGCCTATGTGAGTAACCCCCCACAATGGCTATTCAGAAACAGAATAATGATGTTGATCTGTGACCATTTATCTGAGCGAATCGTTGGGCAGTAATCGTTTGGTTTCCAATCAAAAATCAAATTCACATGTCTCTTTTCGTTCTTGATGGATCATCCGACACGCATGGACTACATACCTGCAGCAGTTATGAACTGGGACCTGGCGGGGCTTCCGAAATCTGACACCACCCGTGACGAATTCTGATAGCATTGTAGGGAACGAGATCAGACTTAGGGTCGGAAACGAGTCCGTCCGCATCAGGTGGCGGACTGACGGGAATGGCAAGAGAGTCACATCATAGCAACCATCTAACTTAGGGCCCGAGGAGCAATAAGTCCAAGACCAAGAGCGCACTCCGAGACATTTCAAAGATATCGATAGGATTCTATCCTGTTCGTAATCCACAGGATCACGAGCCAAAGCCTTTCGCGGACTTTGCGGGTACTGTCGTTCAAATTCGTGAAGTGATTACGGAACGAACCATATGTTTTGGAGATACGCTTCGACTCTCTGGACTTCCCATCTGTCATGATCCCCTCCGCGGAGCCATGTCGTCTGCTGTGATTAATTTTTCGCGGCCACCCAGTCGCTCGCGAGGTGAGTTTCCCCTCGAAAACGTGAAAGACTCAAGTTCTTCCCGTCGTCCCATTCATTGAATTCAAATGATCACGAGAGTGGGTAACTGTTGCAACCCGTTGGGGACGATTTCTGTCGCAAATCGGCGGTGATAACTTGCTCGCACGTTGTTCGGTGCAGTGCATCAGTAAGGCCAGTGCAATCGATGTGCATATTTCCTCTGGTCGAGAAACCAATCCTCGGATCCCGTAAATGATTAAAGGGTGAAACCGATATCGTCTTCGTCCTCGTAACGTATTGAATCATTAGAGCCCGAACTTACAGGGGAGGGTGACAGGAAAAGGGCAGTCCGTACTTGAGTGAAGAGAATACTCGGATGTGGTGAAACTCAATTCATTGCATTGCCAACCGAGGTGGTCGGAATGACGGGCGTGTAATCGAAGCTGGAGAAAACGATGCGTTGCGTGATCATTACGCCAAACCAGCTGTAGCATTAGATCATCCATGCGTGCGTTTCTGAGTTGCGTGTGAAGTTTCAGTTGTCCGTCTTCGTACTGAGGAATGCGCGGCCCCGGACAAATTATACATGCACCTCGGAGGCAATAAGTCTCCGAGAACCCCTACGTTACAACAGACCACATTGGCCGCCTCTGTACGAAGGAAGTGCAGTGTGGCGACGTCTAGATCCTGGGTACGGCCCTGTTGTCTATAAGCGCGAAAATAGTGGAATCAATGGATGACACATGTGACTGTTTGATCGCATTCGGGCCCTAAGTCAGGGTTCACGGTACGCAACGTGTTGACCGGAGAGTGCATGTGAGTAAGCCTGTTGATCAACAGTTCGTCGAGAGGCTGACTGTTGAGCGGAGCCAGGCACGGATACGGATACGCCTAGCAAGGCCAGACGCCCTGGCCCTCGATGTTGACAACGTTACGACAGCCCTTGATTCTCCCTGCTATGGTTTGATTAGGCACGTGTGTCTGACCTCGCTCCATTGATTGTTGTCACTGTCAACACAATCTACATTGAAGGGCTTGTGTGTACAATACAAGGTGGCCCTGTATAAATATATATCTCCGTAAGTGCTAGATGCAGCGTAATTTAAAATTTTTATTTACACCTTTCTTATCTCCAACCTTGCTGCCTGTTTGTATGGTAATCATTGCACTGGCAGGCCACGGACAGCGCATATTATATTCAGGCTGCCGAGCACAATGAACGCGTCTGCTCTAGATCTCTTCGTTGGATCACATTTTTTTGACCGTGCGTGTTCAAGTACATAGGCCGCTGCGGAACTAAGTACCGTTGATATCCGCTTCTGGCTATGGCCGTTCGTCTCCTCCCACGCATTGCTGGACAGCCGGTACGTATACATACTCATACATGGGTCATGGATATCGAGACATGGACACGCATCACCCTCCGCCAATGTACTGTACTCCGATCCCGTCACATCGACCCTGTCCTGAGTCACTGGTGCCATCTAGGAGGGCCATCGAGGGCACTTACGAAACCGTATAATTAACTTACCTCAGGGCGTTTTCAACCAGCCCCACCCTTTTATATACGTGATAACTGAGAATCTGTTGGTTGCCTATGACGGTCCTTCCATTGTCGAGACGGTCGCGCTTGTGCCATACTTACGAGCTCCCACGCCGAAATTCAAACTACTAGGCGACTAACTCGGTTTCTCAGTTGCACACCAGGTCGGAGTTGGCGCAACACTGTACAACACACATTCACTCGTCTCGATCTCATTTCTATTACTATGGTTAGAGCCCTTCTTTGTGCCCGCACTTGGCCAATTCGAGATAAATATGCCTTTGCTACCCTTTTTCTTACCCAGCCAGGGAGTTGATGCTCAAATAAGGTCCTGTCATGGGTTATGTACACGGGGCATTACGGTGATGATCGTCCCTCGCTTCCAGTTTCGCGCACTAGTCTCTCTGTCCCGTTGCCCGAACCCGAACCCGACAGTGGTCTAGGGTAAACATAACGCGACTCCACGTTCATCATCTTCGTAATTGAATCCAGGTTTCTGAATGCAGCGAGCTAGCGCTAAGATAGCCCCATTACTCCTTGTTATAGTCTGACACCTGGTGGAGTCGCTGTCATTATGTTATAAAGCCTACTGTGTGTATTGCAGGATTCGGTGGGTCATTGTGATGACATGGTGCCAAGCCTAACTCCAATTCATTAAAAGGAAGAGGGCCGCTAATTTTTTCTTTCCTAAATGTCCCGGAGTCGTTTTTTCAGCGACAGCGACAGAGTTTGACTTTCCGTAACGATGTTGTTAACCCCTTCTGGCTCCGACACTGAAAAGGTGAAGCTGATTAAACAGTCACACGCCGCAAGTAGACTAAAAGTCATCCGCTCAATTTCCCTTGCTTGGACAAGACGACACCGAACCAGGCGCTGGTTGTGCAAAGAAGCGGCCACACTGACATATCATGTCAACCATCGCCAGACAGAGTAGATGATCTGCAGTGCCATAACGAGAGTTTGGTGACTCTCGTTTCCATGTTTCATAGGCCATACAACATCTCGTAGTTGTGGATGGTTTGTGAGGCTTTACGGATTCGCCCTGGAAGCCGTGTCGGAAGTCGGAGGCTCGATCGGACGTTTCAGTTTCAGACTACGCACCGCGGAGCGGCGGAGGATGGATGGGTTCGCCCAGGATTCTGATGCAGATATACGTGGCGAAGCCTATACATAACGTCTCTTGAAGGGGAGCGCGGTACATTTAAATTTCCCGTTCTTCTGCTGAGAAGGACTCTAAGAAGTCAGTACGGCTAATTAACTAGACATATTAGAGCATAACTGGACGTTCATCTCCCATGGGCTTCAGTTTCACCACCATTAACTTGGAATGATCCCACACCCAAGTCAAGGTTCGCACTGACATTCGTCTTCTGTATACAGTAACTTGACTTGTCCCATCATCAATTCGTTATTCGTCCGTTGCCGTCGGAATGAGTTGAGGGTCACCATACCGGCCTCCGCCGGCGCAGAGGCCCTCACTGGCATGTAGACCATGGCCTACGACCCCTCTAGCAGGATGCGGACGTCGGGAATTTTTTGCCGGGTTAGTTCCTGGCTCCTGGCCTTACCTCACTGTACTTGCGAGTAGGCTCCCACTCAGACGCCCGATGTTTACAACAGGTAGTCATCTCGCGCCTTACGTACCCAGCTCGCGCTCTTTCTCAGAGTCGTCAAAGGGTTCTCTATACATATACATGCATACAAGGGCGCCCTTTCAGCTGGTACTGTACTAGTCTATTTTTTCGGCGGCTCTCGGTTCCTCGCAATCGATCACTTTTATCATCGTCTGTGTCATCGGTTTGGGTGGTAAAGCACTCTTGCGTGCGTGGCGCGTGGCGACGGCGTATATTGGTGGATGACTGCGCGAACGGCGGGAAGTTGCCGTGAGTGGATTGTCTCCACTGAACCCAACCGGGAACACGGTCGCATCGATGTAACCGAAAATAAATGATAAATGATTTGATGATAGTGATATGATATGATAATTCAGGGATCGAGGTCGCGTACGCGGCAAGGCAACCTCCACTCAGGTCCGCCTCTCATTGTCGTCGTCGCCCACCAGCCATTCCGCTCCTCTATTCTCCCGTTCCTCTCTTTGTTTTCCATTCTCGCTCTCTTTCCTGTTCACTGGTAATTAGTACTATACCTTTTCAGGTCCTCTCTACACCGCTTTCCCCTCGCCCGAAGCTTACTGTCCTCTCTCTCTCAGCCTTTCTTGGTCCTCTCTCGTCCCTCTCCTTTCCTACACTACCCGTACAATCACCCTATATAACCCAGTCGTTCAAGTCTTTTATAACAAAAGGATGGGCAACTGCATGTCAGCTGGAGGAACCGCCGAGGTGTCTGATGAGGACAAGCGTCGGCACAGAGAAGCTGAGAAATCTCTCAAGGAGGTGCGTGTAAAAACTGCAACATTTTCTACCGCATATATCCATGCTTTTGGCGTCCCGTCCCCACCTGCGCATTCCCAACTAATCAATATATGCGCTACCAGGCGAAGCAAAAGATGGCCTCACAGGTCAAGGTATGCCAGGTAGTTTTACCCGATCTCGCCACATTTGCCAATGTATTTGCAAGGTGTTACTATTAGGCTCAGGAGATTCCGGAAAATCTACCATCCTCAAGGTACGTAGTCGGGGCCTAGGATTCATCGACCACACATAAATGTCATTTTCCAGCAAATGCGCCTCATCCATCGCGTGCCATTCTCGTCACAAGAAGTCGAATCTTTCAGGCAACTCATTTTCAACAACCTTACACATGGTCTCAAATACGTCCTAGACTCGATGGAAGACATGGGACTCGAGGTATCCCCCGAAAATAGCCAGCATATTGAGCTGGTTGAGAATGCTGATGATCTCCGTGATGGCGAGGTGTTTCCCTTACCATTTTACGAGCCGCTCAAAGCGCTCTGGAATGATACGGGCGTCCAACAGGCTTGGGAACGTGGGAACGAGGCGGCGCTGCCGGAGAAGTATACCCGTTTCGTCTTTGCTCGGTTGCAATTGCTTAACAACCGCCCATCTTAGCTTGTCGTATTTCTTTTCTGACTTGGATCGTCTATTTCGGCCGGATTATGTTCCCACAGAACAGGACATTGTGCGATGCCGTGCACGAACAACAGGCATCACGGAGACAGTTTTCCAACTCCGAGACCACGAGATGTTGATGGTAGATGTCGGAGGCCAGAAGAGTGAGCGGCGGAAGTGGATCCATTGTTTCCAAGACGTCACAAGTATACTCTTTTTGGTGAGCCTAAGTGGCTATGACCAATGTCTCGTGGAGGATAAGGATGCGGTAGGCGATTTCTTTGGTAGGCTGGACGGTACTTATCGTAATCCGCCAGAATCAAATGCAAGATGCGATGACAATCTGGGATTCAATATGTCATTCTCAGTGGTTCAAGTCAACATCGATTGTGGGTTACTTCTGGGTCTGAGGAGATGACTCTCGCTCACCCTTCATTTCCATTCTTTAGATTCTTTTTTTGAATAAGGATGATCTTTTCCAAGCGAAGATTCGACACTCGGACATCAAGACATTCTTCCCAGTATAGATTTCAGCCCCCATAATTTTACCACAGCCGATGATCATCTTGTGCAGGATTACGATGGAGAACCTGGCGACGAACATGCTGGGAGAGACTATTTCAAGAAGCGCTTTGCGAGGCTCGCTCAGAAAGCTGGCCGCTCGAAAGAGCGTGAGATTTATATCCAGTTCGCTCCTTCCGTCTTGTAGCAGTAGTCATCGAAGCTGAAAACTTGGGTCAGTATCACAACTGCAACAGATACTGCGCTGCTACGGGTAGTTATGGCGGCTGTTGAAGGCAAGTTGTTTTCTCCCTTAATGTTTACTGGTCGAATTGACCGATTTCTTTCATTTGCATATAGAGTGAGTCCATCGTTTTCATTTCATGCACTTTTTTTCCAGCCCCACCACATGAGTTTCGTCATTAAGCATCATTTTTCGTGTTTATCTTACCTCATTGCCATGATGCAGCATCGTCCTCCGACAGAACCTCGAAGTCGCAGCTCTCCTCTGAGAGAGCTCTATTTTCGACACTCGTTTTGCATCGAGACTTGGAACACTCGTTCCGTCCCCTCCTTTTTGTAACACCATCTATCCCTACTATCCCTTTCCCATTGTAACGGGCTGCAATTGGTGTATAATCTGTCTGTTTGCATTTGACACTTCCTATCTTTCCCCCCTCTCTTGGTTTTACCGCGCCTCCGTCTGTCCATCTTTCTGATCTAAGCAATATCTATGTCTCCTGCCGCGCTAAACACATGCTCCAAACGCGATTTCCCGTTATGATACACATCAGCTCAATCATAAGCAAAAATGTGAGTACAAATGCGGGGCTGATTCACCCCTGGCCTGCACCAATCACCATTTGATTATTTTTTTTGCGTTTAAACAAGGCTCACACTATTTTTACTAGATCCGCGAGATTATGCTATGACAAGCCACTTTGTTCCGCTTTTCTGCGATCGCCTGCTTCGTTCACGATCCATCATATTGTCACGCTAAGTCCAGTCCGTGTGGTCTCTACGACTCCTGTGTTGGGCACCAATCTCACGGGTCTCTTAGTCGCGTCGTTTTGTTTTCCCCACATCATCCACTTGTTTTCCGTTTTTGACCTTCCATTGATTGTGGTCATATCACCCCCCACCGCTGCTCAGGGCCATGCTGTTACGACACTGTATCAGTATTGGTCCGTCAGCACTTGGTTTCCAAGACTTAGCCGTATCTTATACCTCTATGTTTAAGTGTAGTCAGGAGTGCATGGCGTCTGCGTGGTCACTTGTCCGACGAGCTGTAGCGTTTTAGTCACATGTCCCATCCCAAGAAGTCGATACCGTCGATCAAAAGACAAAACCATTCTCAGCCGCTGCCTGACTTGACGCTCGCCAACTGTTCATGAGCGCACTCGAGGTCGAATGCAGCGAACGAGTTAAGCCCCACCTCAGAAGGGCACTCGTGGTGACAAGAACTGGGGGTATGGAGGCAAGGAAGTGTAGTATCAATTTACGCCGTGCACGTTTACATGTATAAATGGCACACAGGGCCCGCGGGAATAGGCATCGGTGTGTGCGGAAGGACAAAAGAACCAACCCGCACCCGTTGACCCGCGGGTTATACCTAACGGGTTGCGCGGGTGCGCGTGCGCGTGCCGGGTACAGACGGGTTCCACTTAGTAATATTGTGCGTCAAAGTATAAAAACCATGTGGACGCAAGTCCATGCGGTGTCGGGTGCGTGCGGTGTCGGGCGCTGAGGCTGGGCAAGCCAGTTGCGCGGGTTGACTGCGGGTAAGCGGGTCACAGTTCCGCAACCCGAACCCGTACCCGCTGTGACCCGTACCCGTGACGGGTCACGGGTGCAGCTACCTACCCGTGGGTGGGACTTCTGCGCGAGTCGAGCCCGTCGCCATCGGTTGTCTTGCGTCGCCGCGGTGACGCCTCACTTCATGACCAAACATAACATATCATGCCGTATTGAGCGGGTACGTTCGTTCGTTCGTACGACCTGTCCGCATGCGGGTTGCAACAGACAGCACGACTGTCATTGCGGAGAGCTGGATGTGCAGGATTAGGAAGGAGAAGGGGGAAGGAGATAAATATGTGTGCTGGTGACAAGTTGGAAGGTGGGGCAATGAAATATTTTGAATGGAACAAGGGGATACATATGTAGATGGGGTGCGCACTAAACTCAGAATGCACATAGTAAGTTACAAGGGGCTCATCGTCGTGAAGGGTCTTAGTCTGTCGGAAATGGATCATCTTGTCTTACCATCATGATAGGGCTTAACCTTACACAGAAACCAGCTGAAAAAATGATCGCCCGAATATCCAGAATTGACCAGGACCTTAATTAACATTTACATTTACATTAGCATTGATCGCGATTCTCTTCGAACGATGTGTATTTATCTATTTTCTAGCGGTGGCGGTAGAGCCTCGATATGGTAGTGTATAATGGTATGCTATTATTGTACATGGCACATGCACCAGCCTCTTCGCTTTCAGTGGGCGCGAGTCCGGTGATGAAAAGTTGACCTCGATATGAACAAAAAGGGCCGGCGGCGCTATCCCTAGAGCGCCCATATTCTCACATAGGCGTCGCGCCCGCCAGAAAGCAGGTAACGATCCATATAGCGCAACTTCTCGACTGGTCGAATATGACCATTTGTTGACAGCGTGGAGTGTTGCATCGACGTGCGGTTGTAAATCTGTTCTCGCCTGTCAGCCCTGCTCCCAATCTGATCACATCATAATTCCACTCAATCACCTTGATGCCGTTCTCACCAGCGGCTGAAACAATCTTACGGCTGTCAAACTGCAACGCCGTGACTCCATGCTCGTATTTGATGGTCTCAAAGATGCCACCAGTGCGCAAATCCCAAATCTGTAGCAAGCGAGAGAGGGAGGGAAGGGGAAGGGGGAAACAGATAAGAAAAAGCGCCTCCGTGACCGGACGGGATTAGTCAGTCACGTACCCGTACAGATTTGTCCAAGCTTCCACTGACGACATGAATCTCGTCAAATTGAAGACACGTCACCGGTCCAGTGTGTCCAAGGAGCGTCCGGTGCGCTTGACCAGTGCGCATGTCCCACATCCGCACGGCCCCGTCTCCGCTTCCACTCACGAGTGCATATTCCCATGATTGCACCGCCCCGATAAAGTCCTGGTAGAGTTCCCAACTTCCGTCGGCGTACGGCGGAGTCGGAACTGCAAAAGCGCCCGCGGCCGCTGTAGCACCAACGACAGGGAAACCGGACAGATGCCCAGCGGGCATAGTAGACGGATGAGAAATGGCCCAGAGGATGTCCATCGTCATCACACATTGCCCCGTTGCAAGGTCCCATTGGCGCAGGGTCTTGTCGGACGCGCCAGTTACCTGCAAGTGCAGATCCACGCGCGCTTTCTCAGCGGAGGATTCCAGACTTATCCAGCGGGAAATGAGACGTACCAGCGTATCGCCTTCGAAATATAACGCCGTGACGGCTTTGCTATGCCCTTCCAACACACGGACGCATGGTCCTGGTGCGTCTCCATCAGGCGCGCTGCTTGAGCGTACGCCATTTGGCCTGGTGTATGGGCGTTCTACTATCACTCCTCCACCCGTGCCAGTACCCTCGCTCTCTTCATCCGCCTCTTCAGGCACATCGCTAAGGTCCCACTCGGACGTTTCTGCGTGTCCATCCACGCGGCGGAGGTCCCATAGCCGCACCACACCGTCAGTTGCACCGGTTGCACAGAGATGCGCCTCTACTTGTAATGCTTTGACTGTCCCCTCGTGCCCACATAAGCGGCCAATCTCTTCGCCAGAGAGGAGATCCCAAACACGCGGGTGAGTATCTTCCTGCGACGCCGTGACAAGCGTGCCATAGGGTTCGGAGAAGTCCAGCGACGTTATTGGAGTGGAGCCACATTCAAGGGTCTGGGTTGGTGGTAAACGCACGTACAAAACGAATCGAGTGACTAACACACCATGAAGGCGACCCCCGGTGGTAATTCGTCATGTTCCGAGGGTAAGAATGCCGGTCCTAAGGAATGCATTGAATAGTGCAGGGGAAATAACAGAGATGACGGTTTCACCTTTTCTTCTCCGTGAGCTAGCCATAAGTGAGGCATGCATAGAGCCAGACTGGCTATTTTGTGAGGTCTCTAGTTCCAGCCTCTCCTGAACCATCAACACTACAGTGCCTGATTAGCGCTAGAAACCAGCGCAATTCAGCTCACTCACGCTCGTCATCGAGTTCGAGCTCATCCTCCTGCAGTTTGAGTAAATCTTCCTCTAATCTGGTTCGAATTGAATCGAGCGCCTCAATTTTGCTTGTAATCTCAGAGATATCGCTATGCAGGAGACTCTACAGCCACGATAGCCAACCAGTGAGATGTGCAGAAGAAAGCACGGATGTCATCATAGGAAAACGCACCCTCCGAACATGGAGGTTCTCCTTGTCCCTGGAAATCTCGCGCGTCTGGCGTTCGAGTTCCTCGCGGCCAAACAGCTTGTTCGCGCTAAGACTCTCTCGTCCGCGCCTTTTGCGACCGCGGCGCCCCCGTTCTCGCGTCATGACGACGACGTCCTCCTCACTCTCCGCCTCCTCCGCTGCAGGCTCTGTCAAGAGCCCACGCGCACCGAGCGATAGACGCTTGAGCCCTAGCCGTGGAGCGTCAACGTTGCGAGTGGCACGGCGGCGTGCACGCGCATTGTCTGCGCTCGGCACGGTCGCTTCAAAGCCACGCAGTAGGCTCGGCATGCCCATCTCTTCGGGCGACGCGTCAGGCAGCTCCGCTGTGAGGAGGTCGGATGCCGTCTCGACAACCTCGAGTTCACGCGACGTTGTGCGCCGTGCACCAAGGCCGAGGCGGAGTGGCGTGCGACCGATGGTGGTAAAATCGAGTGCGGGACGCGTGGCAGATGTGCCAATGGCGCGGGGCCGGGCGGAGACGGTCTGCGCGTGTGCCATCATCTTGGGTGTCATTATCACCGGGGCCACTTGCCAGCGGAGATCAGCGGGTATGAAAGTTGAAGAGGCACAGGCAAGGTAAGGAAAGAGGGCATACGGTCTGCTAAAATCTTGTGCGAGTCCCGCTTGCGGTGGTGAAATGGCGCGAATAGGCTGCGCGAGGCTGACTCGAAACGACCGGTCGACGCAACGGAACCAGGTTGCGACGATGACGGTTGTTCTGTCTGAGGTGCATCTGGCACAGCGCCTGTGCGAGACTTCCTCTGGCCATTCCCCGAAGACGAAGCGGCCATGTCGTGGCTAGGGAGAGGGCGTTGTCGAGGGTGTGTTGGACGGACAGTGTCGACTTTGTCGGGAAAGCACTCGTCGGAATTCCCGGCCCGGGACCACGAAAACCCCAAAATCGCTTAAATTATCGTACAACAAAAATAAATAAAATATTGACAGATTTCCTACTCTCGTGACCAACCAAAGTCGAGAATCATAGAAAAACCATATGGTCGAAGGTCATACGTTCTCCGTAACAGCGGTAAATCCGCACTCGATACCACTGGAGGGCCATTGGGTAACGGTGGCTCAGTGACAGAAACCTGGAGCGTCGAGTTATGTTCCGCTCGAGCTTCTGATTCGGTGGAGATTGGTGATTCCACAGTGGACCTTGTGCTATTAGGTGGCTCCGCAGCAGCGGATCCTGATGACAGCTGCTCCGCACGTGCAGCATCACGCTCGATTTCTTCCTTGAGTTGCTCGACGCTTGCCCGCTCCCATCGCGTAATATCAAACGGCTCGAATAGACGGGATGATGCAACGTCACACCAGCACCGGTCTGCAAGACGTATGACTGCCGGTAATGGTGTCGCAAGTGGAGATGATAGGACTGCCATGACGGCAGTGGCAAAGGTCGCGTTTGTAGCCCAAGAACTGGATACTGGTGACGAGAGCGGAATGGGTTGCCAGTAGCAGGAAGAGAGAAAGAGGGCAGTGAGTAGTATGATACAGTAGAAACTGCAAGACGTGAACATGAGACGAGGCCAAACCGACAACAGGTCGAGACATACCATGGTCGTGCGTGAATGATCATAGAGATGAGGAAGAGGATGAGGAAATAAGGAGGTGCGGACGGTAGAGGGAGTATTAAGAGAGGAATAAACCAACGAGTGCACCTAGTACAACATTATTAGACAGACAACGAGTACAAGCCGAGCAGCGACGACCTACCACATGTTGTTGTTGGAGGTGAATCATCGGGATCGACATTATTATTATTATTATTAAATAAATAAACTCGGCATGTCCCGACAATAAAAAATAATAACTGCGCTCAAAGTCATTTTGGCCTCACCTTTCAAGTGAACATGTCGCCGCCGACGCCGACGCCAAAACATCCAGAAGTTCTTTGGGCTCAGCGAAGCTCGGAGACAGATAGCGAAAAGGTTAATTTATCATCATAGGCCATATCTGTTACGTGCGCTCACCTTGCTTTCACCTGTTGCTGTCCTTTTCTCTGCGTCTCTGGTTGTTATCTTGATCAGAACGTTCTATTCGTGACGGTCAACCTCCCAGATATTGTTGAATCATCCCTCAAGTATGACCTCCAATCTACAACCCTCTCCTTAAAGGCGGAAGCCGGGTATGCTACAATGCAACTTCCTTAGATTTTCCCCACTCATCCACCTGCCTTATCACGTTCAGAGCGAGCGATCGATCGACCTACGAGTTCAGTGTCGACCTTTACAAAGAAATCATACCAGAGGTACTTTGTTCTTTCTATTAACTATCATAACCTGAATCTCAATTCGCCCCTCTTGAAGCAATCCGGAAAGCGTCTTACGTCACGCTCTCTCGTCCTCAGTCTCCGCAAAAAGGATCTCGGACTTGAATATTGGCCACGCCTCACCAAGGAAAAGATAAGAAATACGTACATCAAGACCGATTTTTCCAAATGGGTTGATGAGGACGAGCAAGAAGGCGCCAAGGTAAACTTTGACGAGGATATGGATTTCGGCGGTATGAGTGGCGGCCCTGGCATGCCAGGCATGTCAGGCATGCCTGGATTGGGTGGAGGAGGAGACTTTGACATGGAAAAGGTGCGCAATGCTATTTGACCCTTCGAGTATGGTGTTTACCGGAACTACAGATGATGGCATCTATGGGTAATCCTGCCGGCGAGAGTACGGAAGAGGCAGAGACAGCGGAGGATTCGGAATCGGGAGGGTCGGACAATGAAGAGCCGCCTCCACTTGAGTGAAACGAAAAGACAATGGGAAAGATCAATATAGTCTAACGTAGCCTATTGGCGAGAAAGAATCTGAAAATAAGTTGTACCTATTGCCCCAAAGCCTGATGATGGTTTTGGGCGGCTATAGATAGGCCTGAGCAACTTCCAGTTTGCAGCTCGACAAGTTGGCCAAGACGCTCTCAGATTTAACGACAAGAACTGGAACGAGTACATCTATATGGCATTCCCTCCTTCTTGACCCTCATCCTCCAAACGCGATTTATCTGGCATAAGTTTCAAACAGTGAACACTTTGTTACAGAGTCGTC
>QFEA01002748.1:0-14971 GCA_003315975.1 Lactifluus echinatus
GGGGGGAGGGGAAGGGAAGGGTAAGGTATCAATAGTAACGGCAGCTTTACCCGTGCCCGACAAGGAGGGGAAGTAGCCTGGGTGAGCGAGAACTGGGGGACGGACGGGGGGGGCCTAGATTCGAACGAAAGTGCGAGAGAGGAAAAAAAAAACCGCAACGCATGCATTCGATTACCAAACTGAGAACAACAACCACAATATCTCTCAATGAGCGGCGGCTAAAGCATCATGCACGCGCCTCCTCGTGCGTGCACGCGTGTGTGTACATGTGCGTGATGTGCCGTGCATGCATGTATGCAATGTATGTTTGTGTGTGTGTATGCGTGTGTGAGGAAAGGAAAAGGGGGTTGTTTGTATTGAATGAGTTAGGCATGTGCATGGTGCGTTATGGTGGAGAGGGGGTGCAGGCTATACAAAACATTTGACAAGCGCCGGATAAATCAATGAACGAGAGAGAGGGAGAGGAGATAAAAAAAAAATGTCGCCCAGTCTCTCGAGTCGCACCTGCTTTTTTCGGGATACTTTGTCACTGACAGGTCCAACTGGATTGGATGATGCGGTGAACCGCACAGGCGGGGTGTCCGCTTTCGGATGTACGAGGACCGATCAGACGTTCTGTTTGAACTTTCCGCCGCGGAGGACCGGCGCCTTTAGTACACCGAGAGTGCGCGGGACCAATCAGATGCTTATCTGATGTTGATGGCCTTTTTCATCAAGTACGGCCTCCGTGAGTTGCGCCATGCATTCGGATGACCGGCAATTTCCATGATTAAGACCCCAGATACCCCTTCGATCATCGTCGCGCGATCGGCACCGCGGCCAGCGAGAGAGAGCGCGGCTGGCTGACTCGCCGATTAGCATCCGTAAAGTTGCTACTGTTACCAGTCATGCGAGACGGAACTTTCCGCCAGTATGGCTCAACCGATCAAAGATGGTCATTCTGAATTGTATTGCCCTGCACAAAAAAAAAACCAGTCCGTGGATAAGACAGAGAAAAAAATAATCTGGAATGAAGGAAAGAGGGGCTAGGGAGCAAACATTTCTGGGTTCTGGTATACGGCATCTTCAAGGTATCGAGCGCGGAGTGCCAAAGGCCGCGAGGCAATCGGGAGGGGGCTACAGCAAACAAAACATGATGGAGACCAAAACAGCGTGCAAGAAGTGCAAGAAATCATATCAAAGCATGAGACGGCGAGATTAATATAGTGAATCTTCAACACAAAAGGATTGTGACAAGAGGAAAGAAGGTATGAGTGCATGGCACATCATGTAGACCTCGTTTCCACGCCGTAAACATTTTCGGTCTTACCGTCGTATTGTGTAATGTGTTCATTCATCGCGACATAACCAAGATCGGGCGAGACTGATCATTAAGAACTAGAGTCAGCAAATTGAACGCGTTAGAATGGGGATTAGCACGGGAAAAGAAAATACAGAGGGGGGATAGGGGGGGGGCATCAATTCAGAGGAAGCAACTCACAGCGGTGAACGGTCGTATCCTCGAAATTGTCCGTCACCGGCGGGGTGTGCGCCTGTGAGGACGACGTTTGAGAGGCTGCCGACAGTGAACTTGCAGACGTCGAAGGTCGCACTGACCGACTATTCCAATCATCCATCGTCTGATCCAACGGCGTACCAGCACCACCAGCACCAACATTACCCAAAGGCCCAGCCGAGTACGCAAAGTCTGGTTGACTTGATCCATAATGGTTGTAGGTGTCGACCGTCGGCAGCTGGATCATGCTGCGTGAGCGATGTAGACTGTGATCCTCACCATTTCCAGGTTGCGGGGACGACGATGGTCGATTGTCCATATGTTGTTGCTCATATGGTGTTGGATATGGGTTGACCGCTTGACTATGCCGTCGCTGCCGCCGCACGCTTAGAGTCGAGTGAGCATAGCTAGACTTGGAAGACGGTGGTCGAGAGGAAGTTGGGGTAATCGGACGGTGATGACCCGAGTTGGGACGAGAATAATCATTAGAATAATGATTGTCGTCATAAGGAAGGGATGACATCGACGAAACAGAGTAACCTGTAGCTGGTCGACTGTCAGGAGAGAGTGACGACGCGCTATGCTGCATTGACACGGAAGATATAGATGATGGGTAGGACGTGTTGATGGTGGGACGAGTTGGAGGATAGGTAGAGCCATTAGACGGAGGGTTCAAGAGGGATGTCAAGCTGCCAGAATGGCTCGAGCTGCTGCCACTGCTGATGGGAGAGAAGGACCAGTTGCTTTGCTCTGGGTAAGAAGAATACGTCGAAGAGGAGACCATCACGTCACGGTTAGGCGGCGGATAGGGGATCGAGTTAAAATTACCGTGATCATCTGCAGGAGACACGGGATGCAATGCATGCGAAGAAGGGTACACACCAGCACCATGCGACATAGGAGGGTCGGATGGAACAGTGAGCGGAGGAAGATGAGAACGAGAGTAGGTATTGCCCCATTGACTAGCAGCTCCAGGTGTCAGAGGATATGGACTAGGAGCAGAGAAGCCACGGGCGCGTCCACCTTTTGGCGAAGACGTTAAGCTCAGGGAGGAGGGGATTGTAAGGGGCACTGCACCGAGACCAGAAGCTGAGCGCGGAGGGGCGTTAGCGGGGTTCTGGTCGGCATCTGGGCGCTTTCTTGGCTTAGGTAGGCGCGGTGGGACTCTGCGCTTGAAATTAGCGACGACTTCGGGGGGAGAGTGGCGGTTAAGTGTCGGGTGAGCTAAAGTTTACGGATGAAATGAGTAACGCGGGGGACTTGAGGTGAAATATCAACAGCTTACACCAAGTGGATGCGTCGGGGTCATCGATGGCGGGGTCGACGTTGCGAAGATTGACTTTGCGCATGAAACCATAAATCTAAAGAAGGTAGGAAATGAGCACGAAGGGCAACGACTTTTGGGAAGATGAGAATCCGCTGACGTTTAGTTGCCGGGAGAAGCTCGCGAATCTCGATTGACGATAAATACTTGGGAGGACGTGCAGTGCCAGTTGTTCTGGTCGTTCAACGATGATATGCTCGCCAGCCGGATCCCAGCGAATCATGTGGTGGTTTTCGGGACGCTCGAGGAGACTTGAGGAGGACACAATCTAGTCACAGGACGGAGGGAAATAAACTGCGCACTTACGCATATAATTTTGTCAAAAAGGTAGCCTGTGGCTTGGTGTCCGTTTTTGTCATGTTGTTCTGCTGTTGCTGCTGTTGCTGACTCTGCGGGTGCTGGCTCTGGTGTGGCTGCTGGAGCTGCGGCGAGTGAGCAGCCGAGTCGGATTTGGGTGGCGAATTATGGCTCGCTGTGTCATCCGGGGAGGAATGAGAGGAAGAGAGGAGACGAGGGGGGTAGACGACGGTGGGGGACGATAGGTGGTACTGTTGCTGAGGTTGGGAGTCTTGAGGACGATGGTGATATGAAGACTGGGGCTGATATGAATTTGTTGGAGACTGATTGGGATAAAGGTCGGCCATGGGCTGGTCGAACTGAGCAGGACGTAGGGACGGAATGGTTGCGAAGACTCGATTGTACGAAGAGAAGTCGTCGAATGTGGAGTGACAGGGAAAGAGCCGCGCGGGGAGAGGGGAATGTTATACCGGGAGCGGGAGGCAGATCCAGCTTAGGGTGGGTGACGCGGAGGCTAAATATAATGTGAAAAGAATAAAGGATAGCCATGGATCCCGACGGTGGAGAAGGGTGTCAAGTGCCGGACCCACGTAAACGGTCCCCCTTCGAGGCCCCCGTGATCCTCACCTCGGCGCCGAGGTCCTCTTTCTTTTCGGCAACTCTCGACCAAACTCGCCTCACCACGCCACGCTCAATTCCCCCTCCTCCGGCCCGTCCTTGTCATCCTCCCCCCAGAAACGACTGATCGAAACAACACAAACTTCTCCCCCAAATCCATCTCAAGATCTACAGATCCCAGATCCCTCGATCCCCCGTTATCAGCCTTTCCCTTTCCCACACATTTCTTTCCCCCCTCCCTTCCCTCCCTCTTCCCAGCCTGTGTCCAACTTGGCCCGCTCGCTCGACCGCCCCACTTACGTCCGTTCACTTACCCCTCTTCCCAGAGTCCACCTTTCATTTAAATTACAAACCCCTTGATGGGATCGTGTACGCAATGAGCCAAAACCCAATTCGACACTATTTCATATGTTTTCCACGCGGTTTCTCACGCCCCCCCTCACGACACGGGGCCCACCACACACACGTCGCACTTGCAAATTCGCTCGCGCTTTGAGGCCCTCTTCTGACTCAGCGAGCCCTCTCTCCAAAGTGACGCAATCTCCCCCCGTTCAGATTCCGATCACCTCTTCCTTTTTGCTTTGCTTCCCGTCGCCGTCGCCGTCAATCCCGTTATATCTCTCCGTTTTGCTTCCGTTTAGACCTTATGAGCTGGCCTCCGTCGTCGCCGTCGCATTGACGCGTTGACGTGTGGGATTCACGGAGACGAGCTCACGTAAAAAAGAAGAAAAAAAAAACAAAAAACAAAAAACAAAACAGCAGCGAAAGCAATGGCAACAGCCAAGTTAGTCAATTTAGTACCAGCTCGATATTTTCCTGAATAAGCTAGTCCTCCTCTTTTCTTTCTGTAGTGTAAGTGGTAATCCAACGGCCTCTAAATAGTCATATCGCTGGTTAAGCTGTGTGCAATGTGGTATCAGAATGTGTAAATGCGCATGTCACAAATCATAAGAATGAATGCAATGAGTGGGATATGGAGGAATCAATGGTACATACGAAAACGGCAAGAATGTGCGTGTGCAAGGGAAGGGAAGGGAAGGGAAGGAGCGTTCAAGTATGAAACCTTTCGAGAATAGACCGCGTCAGTCTCCAGAACATTGAAGAGTAAGCGCTCGTCGGAGCAGTAGAAATAACAATCACAGGAACCATGCGCAAATCCGATCCCAACAACTCGCCCAGAATCAGTGCCGGGGCACACATGGCTCCCGCCAGCCTAGCTGTCACCATCGTGGTGTAAGGTAATGCTTGAAAAGGCGCCAAACAGGTCCCCGCCCGAAGTGGGCTCCAAGCCGTCGGGCGTCCCTGGTGTCTGTGCACCGGAATGAACCGTGTTTTGCTGATTCTCAAGATGGAGTGACGTGGATTCCTCCATTCGGCGAAAGTTCACAGTGTCCACTCCGTTTGAAGACGCAGGGATAATCTAAACGCAATATGAACACCGAATTAGTGATTTACCGTTACCGATTGTATTGGTGTTTGTTTTTCAAGAGAAAAGCTCGTCAGCCCAAAGGCTCGAGCTCGACCACGCGACTATCATTGATCAAATCATGCCAAAGAACGTAACTCACCGGTGGCTCCGTATTCCTCAACAACCCCCAATTGATCTTGCTGAACCACTTGTGTTGTTTCACCTCGCTCGCACCAGTCTTACTCCCAAGACGGGTATTTTCCTCTTTGTCTAGCAACCGGGAAATGATGTCCTTACCCGCTCTGTGACAATGTAAACACACAGCAATTTGATATGGCTGTCAAAAACCATCTAAGGCGATGCACTTACGGAGATATTTTTGGTGATTCCCTAAAATGCACTGGAAGGCCAATAATGTTGTTGAAAGTATCTGTACGTTCGCGTCCTTTGAAGGGCGTTGTGGCGTACTTTGTGACACATGAGCGAACTGTAATTGACAGGACGCTAGCACGCTTACAATCATCTCATAAATGAGGATCCCCAGTGTCCACCAGTCCACGGCAGACGTGTGACCAGAGTTTCGGATGACTTCAGGAGCAATATATTCTGGGTCCGAAAAGAACGGGTCGATCAGATGTGCCAGGAGCAAGATCAGATCAGACTGACCTTCGGTTCCCACAAACGAATTGGTCCGGAAATTAGCCGTGCATGATTTGGTGTCGACCAGAGGAAGCTAGTTGAAAATCAGATGTAAGGTCCCACATGGCCATGGACAAAAGAGGTAGTGGATGGTCACCCCATTGAGTTCAGACTGATGAATCACCGCAGGTCTCCCTCCAGTGACACCAGAATGCTTCGCAAGATCAAAATCGGAAAGCATTATATGCCCTGAATGGTGTAGCAAAATGTCTGGGCACGAGAAGAAAGACAATCAGCCGTATTCTTTTGCAAACGGGTGATGCTTACTTTCTGGCTTAAGATCACGATAGATGAAGCCCATGAGGTGCAAATACTCTAACGCGGCCACCACCTCAGCTGCATAGAATCGAGCGGCGTCTTCTGGCAGACATTTTCCCGGTCGACTTTGGAGCGCCCTGAAAAATTCTCCGCCCATGCAATACTCCATGCAGTGGTACAGATAATCTTCCGACTGAAATGAGTGATGCAGAGTCACGATGAAAGGGTGATTGGCGCTAGCTAAAATATCTTGCTCGGTCAATGCACGCTTGATCTTTTTCCGTTGAATCATCTCTTTCTTCGAGAGTACTGCGGAGCCACAAGCTGAGTGCAAACAACGGATTTTACTGTGGTCATGCACACCTTTCATTGCATATAGTTTTCCTGTCTTCTTCTCGCGCACGAGAAAGACTTTTCCGACATCGCCCCTACCGAGCAGCTTGATCTTCTGAAAGCTGGATGGGTTTACCTCGACCTTGTTCAAAGTGAGAGATGTGTGACACGAGCAAGCAACATCGACAACTTACAGACTTGACCTTGATTGAATTGCTCGAGTACGTGCGACGGAAAGCGGCATTGGCTTGAGCAGGATGTGATGGACCATTTTCAACAACCCTGGGTAAGGTTGGTGTGTTTGGAGTGCGGGGAGCACGGTTTGACGACGATATTGACGAATCAGTTTCGATGGAACTTGTGCCGTCACCCGTAGGTTGAGATGTCGGCATTCCGATTAGTACTCCGCTTCCTGGCGCCGTTGGTGGGATAATCGTTGCTGGGGCTAAGAGCCCATTTTTAGTCGCGACGTTCGGCTGTCGGGAACCAAGATTGAAAAGACCCTTTGCGTTTGGCGCAGACGCGACCCGCCGGATAAAGCGAGATGCCGTCGCCCCCATGGAACGAGGAGTGCGAGGACGTTGTCCAGAAGAAAGAGGAGGAGGATCAGGAAAGTAGTTGCCAGGGGTTGTCGTTGTCGGGGTGGCGAGAGGACCACCACGCTCACGGGCCATCATTTGCTGTCTCCCCGACTTTGATTTCGAACTGTGCCTCGCGTCGAAGGACGCGTCTGGGGAGGGTGAGACGAGCGGGGCGGGCGCAGCGTGATCCGGTGGTGTCGTTGGAATTTTTTCATTGTTTGAGTCAGAAGAGTTATTGGAGGAATTTGATGAATCGCGTTGAGAAGGAGGATTCAATGATGCAGGGGTCAATAACACGTTAGGAGTTGGCGGGTTTGACGGAGAAAAGTCGGTGTCGAGCGTCAGAGATGTACCGTTTCCAACAAGGGGAAGTTTCCTGGATGAGTGACTTGCAATACGAAACATAGACTTCCATGGGCTGGTAGGTGTTGATGGGCCACTACGTGCAACCCGCAGATTATCGGTTGACCTTGAATGCGAAAAGACCCCGCGAGTTTGTACCATTGGGACGGGCATGATAGGTATATAGAAAGATAAAGTGAGAAGAAGGGGTGGGGTGACTTGATGCGGGTGAACGATGAGCGAGGGGCGGATGGGGCGGGGGATGAGCGGTGAGCGGTGAGGCCCCAGAGCGGGAAGGGAAGAATGCCGCTTTCGTCTCGTCTCACTGCCATTTTCGGCAATTCTCCCGTCACCCTAAATTTCACCGTTATGTAATTCATCCCACCTACCCCGTCTCGGAACGGAACGCAGACACTTTCGTCTTCGTCTTCGTCTTCGTCTCTCTGTCCCACTCGAGACTGGAAGCCAGTCCATTTTGTGACACCGCTAGGTGTGCTCGCAGCTTCTAGCCAACCGATATGCATTAAATAAATCCGCGGCATCCGCACGCACGGATACACCAACTGAAATTTGGGTTGTGGCGGGTGGATCCGAAACCAGTGTTCTCACCAGAAATGAGTTGAATGCTCCCATTCGTAGATGACAACCACATGATGTGTAACTACCTGTACAAGAATATCTCCAGACGGCCCGAGCATGGCTCATGAGCCCTAAGTTCCTTTCGTCGCTCCAGTCTATGGTCGATAATTCCCATCGAGCCTCTTGAAATGGATCAGCGGTCGTCGTAGTCGTACCTGGCCAGAAACCCCCCACCATTCGATGGACAATGACAAAATGTCTTCTGATTGACACAATCCCGTGCGGGGAGAGGGACACCAATGTTCGTTTCCACAAATGTCACACAAGCCAGCGTATCATATCACGAGCAAATCCAAACCCAATTTGAACGCTGTCAAGTGTCCCACCGCGTCAGAGTGGTGTCTGTTTCGGCCAGGGGTCAGACCACCACTGCTGAAAGGAGAAAGGATATAATGATTTCCGCGCGTGTGTCACCACTCCGGAGTAGACGGACAAGCGCTCATCGAAGATACTACTCACACCGACATACCATTTGCACAGTCAGCAGTCGTTGGTAGACGTCTGACGCGGGTAGTAAAAAGCAGCGAGCATGCAGGACGAGTCGTAGATCACGTTTGTCAGGTAAGAAGGCAAGCCTTGGACCAATCTGTATGAGAGGTGCGCATCCCGAAGTCTACGGACAATGACATTGTGGATTACACACCTTTGGGGGATGAGAGGCGTCACGTCTAGGGGAAGCGCACGATCGGCCTGCCGCGTGAGCCAGCTTAGCAGTTCCCCTACAAAGGGATGCGAATGTCGGAGCCTTGTCGTTCTTGGGAGAAATAAGTTAAGTAGAGCTTACGGATGTGTCTTTTCCCCCGGACTTCATCTATCGAAAATACAGGAGATTTCAGACCCGAGCGTCTCCGTGTCGTACTAATACTCCCTCCCCCTTTCCCATGCAATAAACCCTACCCAACCTTCCTCCAGACCTTGAGTAGCCTTGATGCGTCCTACCGTTCCGTCGTCTCCTTCGGAGTCTAGTCCATTACTTTCACCTCTCCGAGGTCGCGGCGTAAACAATGAGCCTGAAAACGAAAACGCTTCTCCAGACTCCCCGGACACGGTAGCCGTTCGCACATCGAGGGCGGATCTTACTTGGATTCTCGCAGGCCTATGGAGTGCTGTATTCTTGGGTGCGTTGGATGGTAAGTACGACAACGTTACTCTTCGCTCGTCAATAAACGATCTCTAGGAACCATTGTCGCCACCCTAATGACGCCCATCGGCAACTACTTCAGTAAATCTAATCAAGCCTCGTATATCGGAACGTCGTACTTGCTCTCCGTGTGCTGTTTCACGCCATTATATGGTATGTACAGCCACTGTCGACTTGCACCCATCCAAGTCAGGACAAATTGTGATTGTGCGTGCAGGTCGACTGTCGGATATCATTGGTCGACGTGGAGCGATGCTTTTGGGCTTGACACTATTCGGTTGGTTGACACTGCGTATGTAATTTTGAGTGAGTGACGACGTTCGAATCGAATCGACAGGAGTTGGCACCATAAGCTGTGGCGTTGCGCCTTCAATGGAAGCACTGATCGCTGCCAGAGCGGTTGCTGGCATGGGTGGCGGAGGGTCTGTACCCTGCCTTCGGACATTGTTCCCGTTCCCCTGACCCCCCCGGTTGTTTTTAGGATTATGACAGGTGATAACGTCATTCGTCTGAGTAGTAGCCTGTCGCTGACAAGTTGACCGTGCAGTAGCGAGCGTGGCAGTAACAGATCTGATACCATTGTATGTCCCCGACCAGTGCCATGTTTATTGCGTACTAAGCTTCCATTACAGGAAGCAGCGAGGATTGTACCAAGGCATCGCGAACATGTGAGGACTGTCATTCATCGGTATCCGCCGTGTAATGAATTTGTGTAGTCTGTTTGGACTTGGGGCAGGGATCGGCGGTCCTTTAGGCGGATGGATGAATGATACCTTTGGATGGTAGGTTGAACGGTTCGGTACATGATCTTAAACTGATGTACGTATGCATCTACGTAGGCGGTCTGCTTTCTTGTTCCAGGTCAGTCTCATATCCCGATTGCCTCACATTCCAGTGGACATCTGTAAACTCTACTTTGTTAAACATTCAGATCCCCATCTTGGCCTTCTCGTTCATCTTGGTGGCATGGAAGGTCTCGATTCCCCTTTCTTCAGATGTGAAAAATCAGTCGTTATACTCAAAAATGTGCCGCATGGACTTTGCTGGTTCTGCTACCCTCGCAGCTACCATTGGCAGCCTTCTCCTTGGCTTCAGCCTCAAGTCCACTGAGTCCCTTCCATGGTCACATCCCTTGGTTTACGGCCTATTTACAGCAAGCGCATTTTTTGGCACTCTGTTTGTTTTCGTGGAAGCCCGCTGGTCTCCTTATCCTGTTATGCCGTTGTACTTAATTACTCAGCGTACTCCGCTTGCTGTTTCGCTGTCCAACCTTTTCGGGAGTATGGCTGCTTTTTCCATGGTGCGTTTCCGCAGAATTCGGCCGTTATTAATATTGACCGATCAATCCAGATCTACAACGTACCGTTGGTGTGTTTATTCTGGGATGTTAAGCCAAACCTGCCCTGACTAAGCCAGTATTTTTCCGCGGTTCGCTTGAGCTCGTCAAAGGATGCAGGTAAGGGTTATCGTCGATCACGACAGGCCGATTTGACGGATTTTTTTATTTGAAAGGCCTCCATCTCCTTCCGCACTCGGTCGGCCGGTTTGCTCATATGCAGATAATATGTGTTGACTCGGCTTTTTAGATCGCTATCTCCTCAGGGAGTCTATTCGCTGGATGGTCAGCGGTTCAAATAGTTTATCGTAGCGGCTCGCCTCACAGACCTATCTATCTTTCTAGGGTCATGCGACGCACAGGAAAATTATATACGCTCACTCTACTGTCTGCAATATGCGCCCTCTACGCCGCTACCAGGGTTGCGATGTGGGACGACTACTCGTCAAAGCTGCATCTTTGGGGGGATCTCATCCCTCAAGGATTCGGGATGGCGAGCTTGATCACGACGACTCTAATCGTACGAATTCCAGCGACGCGTCTGTATCGTCAAGCTCATGTTCTCTAGGCCCTCATCGCATGCGTTTCGAAAACGGATGTAGCGGTGGCTACTGGCAGTCAGTACAACGCACTTGTCATCTGCTGAACTAACCACGTCCGCAGTAACCTACCTCTTCCGTACCACAGGGCAAGTGCTCGGGGTCAGTCTCAGTGGCACCTTGCTCCAAGCTGTTCTCTTGTCGAAATTGCGACAGCGCATCTACGGAGCTAATGCAGAGGAGGTATGGGTTCTGTTCCCCCCTCCCCTCTCCTTGATTCTAGCCGAACTAATGACACCATGACAGCTCATCTCACGCATAAGGTGAAGGAAGTCGCGTTATGAGCACCGACATGACATCTGAACACCCATAAAGGCATTCGACTGATGTGATTCAAGAGTTGGAACCGAAGCTTCGAAGATCGGCTATAGACTCCTACGCAGATGCATTGCGTGTAGTCTTTATTTGTCAGGCAGCCTTGAACTTTCTGGCCTTCCTTGCTTGTACAGCCATTCAAGAGAATCCATTACCGTAAGCGATCACTACCCCGCCTCTGTTGGTGTTTCTCATTACTTTTCCAGTGGGACGCTCGAGGAACAAGAATCACAATACCGGAGGAATCTCGCGCAGCGACAGCAGACATCCGAAGCGTAGGATACGTATCGTCGGCCTGGTAAACGTCGCCGCAACGTCGCACCCTAACGGGAACCCGGCCTGAGGTTACCACGAGCAAGGCGCCTTTGCGTACACATGCCGAAGAAAGATAAAAATGGAATTTATTAGAACTTATATCACGGCCCTTACTCTCCGCCTTGGTAGTGCCTTCCATCTACTATGTTGGATATCCTGACTTGCCGGTTCCCCCGGGAGATTCAAAGGGGTTATATTGATACTTACACCAGAAAAGTAAGTTATGTTGTAACCGCGCATCTGTCAGGTAGTACGCTGCCACTGGCTAATCAATGAGAGTAAGACTGTGCGTGATGAACGGTCCACGTGTCCCCGATCCCAAAGGACCTAGGAATATTATTCACCTCCGCCCAACTTCCGATGGCGCGCTCATTACGAAAATACCAATACGTGATCAACGGCCATAGGGCAGATTGACTGAGACAGCTCAGCTTCATTATCTGAAAATTTCAAGATGTCTAGCTATACCCATACAAGTCAGAATTCAGATTAAGTCAAGCATATTTACAATGATCGATAGCACGACAACCTAACGGAATCAATGATGCCTAATGAGACACTGAAGAGTGTCTCGCAAGAGAAAGGGAAGGGCTCCGCAAGTGACCATATGAAAGAGCAAGCAAATGGAAGTGAAGTGAGACGGCCGCGACAACCCTCTATGTTGCGGTCTGCTGATCGGGAGCGATTTCAACCATACGCAACTCGGGCAAGCCACGCTCCCGTCTCCATTTGTTGGAGATGTTTAACGTATTCGGGTCTACCAGGAAGCTGTGCATTAAAAGGACCATGAGGAGCAGCTGTCAGACCAACGAGGAGAGCAGCAGGAAATCCAGTCGACAAACCCGTAACGCCGAAGCCACGACTCGCCAATTTCCCAATTTGCATGGGCCAAGACATCGTCTCCGTGTATAGTGACTGCAGACGCAAAATCGTGCAGACAGTCAACCAGACTGAAGCGGCCTGCGAAAAGCTCGTTCAGTGCGAATGGCTGGGGAGAACAAAGAATGCGTCCGTGCCTCGAAGCAAGATCAGCCGGTCGCGGAGGTCTGGATGGGGGATGCGATCGATGACACTTTCTGCAAAATTGATCCGTCAGGGACCCGAGAAAAGGGAAGTCCAAAACTAGCTCATGTACCGTGAGGAACAGTCCTAAACAAGGTGTCAGGCTACGGAATCTGGCGTAGCAGGAAGACAAAGTACCTCTGGACAAGCGTCGGGCGAAGAGATGCAGGAAGGCAATATCCGCTGTTTCTCTTGTAATTGTCCAAATGATATCTGGAATTCCGGGGTGATAAGCAGGTTGAAGTGAGAGGGCGGGGATACAACGAACGAGATGAGCTTCTGGGCCTCAACGTTCTTTGGGTCAATGGGTTCTAATTCTTCGATGGAGCCTACGCTTGGCCGCGACTGCTGTTGGATAGTCGGAGTGGATGCATTGTTGACAAAAGGCATAGAGTTGATCGCAGTGGAATCTACCCCCATGTTCATAGGGGTGACATATGAGTTCTGATAGTTACCGTTTGATGGAGGTACTTGAGATGACGACGCTGCCGCATAGGAGGAAGGAGACGATGGACCAGGCACCAGCATTGGTGACCCATTGGGCCCGCGCATCAGGTCCGAGAATAAACTAGCGTCCTGCGGGGTTCTGCTTGAGTACAGGTTACTACCGGATGAAACTGGGTTCATGGGCATCAGCACAGGAAAGGTATCCGTGCTGCGGTCTGTGTCGTCACGCTCGCTAGGGCCGCGCGCTCTTTTGGCGCTGGTAGCGGTGTCATCATCGGATGTACGCTTCCGCGGGACGGTCTGGGAATTTACACCGGAGGAACTTGAGGCCGCTGTAGCGACCTGAGTCTCTCGCTTTCGTCGTTGATAACTCTCATAAGCCGTGTCGGTTTCGGACTTGTTGACAAATTTGTCAAAGTCTTGCATAGTCCAGCCTAACTTGGAGAGTAAACCCCCTGCACCTTCATCGATGAACTCGCTTAGGCTGCGCAACAAGCCGCGGAGAACATGGTTTTCGGCCATGAGATCTTAAAAACAAAATAGACATTATGCAGAATACGGGTAAAAAAAAAAAAGAGCTGTCGCGCACCTTTGAGGATATTCCGCATCTCGCTGAGGGCCTCATCTTTGCCACCGGAAAGAATTTCAACCCTTGCTTCAAGATCACGAATCTAAGGGACGAAGATAAGAGACTCGTTATCAGGCTGGTGGTGTGAGATGATTACGCGTTGCTGCTTGCGCAAGCGGAACTCGCGTTGCGCGATTCTGTTCTGGTCACGGCGTGCGGCCTGTGAACTGGGCAGTGTCAGACGGTGCACGTAAGCACTCTGCGAGTAATCCCTTACTTGGGGTTTTTCTTCCGACCGGGCTTGCCGGTAGGAGCGTCGTCAGGATGATGTAGGTCTTGGGGAGACTCGACGTCGGACTATAGAGACTTGTGGATGAGAGGCATTCTAGTGCAGCAGGAATAGCAAGTGAAATACATCAACATCAAAATCGCCGGAAATGCTGCGGTCTCTGGTATGCTGTCTTGAATCTGTCATTGACCGGAATGGAGTAAACGGCACAGACGGAGAGAACGAGCAAATGCAGGGATGATTTCCTATCAAAGAACGTCGCCGGCGTCGAGCAGGTCGCTCCCCCGACAGCAGACGACACGCTCACGCTCACCAACTCATCGGCCGGCATCGCTCTCGGGAAAATACGGCCCGACTGTCTTTTCTTTTTCTTTCTTTTCTGTGTTGTTCGTATGATACTGTCCGTAGTCCTAATTCTAACCCGTTGGCAACCCTGCCACTAAATACCCTCTCAATGGAAACCAGGGGAATAAATTCCACGAACTTCGGTCTGATGATTCAACCACCGCAGTCATCGTCACCGTGCCTCGAACTGGACCACTGTTGCAAAGTCGTCAGAGATTACAGATCAATCGTGGACAATTCAACGTACTTCGTTTCGTTCTTTTCTTGTACATGATACGGTGTCCGCATTCTCTGCAACGAATAGGCTCTCGAGGCTTGATGTCATTCTTTGCGCCACAGTCTTCCATACGATAGCATAGCATTGAATTGAGATATTCGCAGGCCATAATAAACAGAAGACGCATACCAGCACACAAATACTCCATCTCCTGCCTTGGAGGCGGCAAAAAGTTTACGTTGCTGCCGGTGCCGATGGGGCCTCCCTGCCCTTGTTGCTGATTCATGGTAGTTCTAGGAAACCCCGGTTAGTCACGGTCGTGACGGTTTCGGTGTGAGGGTAA
>QFEA01002748.1:15029-40435 GCA_003315975.1 Lactifluus echinatus
GGCCTGCCTGCCCTTGTTGCTGATTCATGGTAGTTCTAGGAAACCCCGGTTAGTCACGGTCGTGACGGTTTCGGTGTGAGGGTGTCGCGATGCGACAAACACCATGCGACATGTTCCATTTTGCGACCCCCCAGCCAGGCGATGCCTCATGCTGTGGGTATCTTCGACTTCCGGTACATCCGTCGCATGAATCTCTCTGTGTCATCGTCGCAACAATACAGATGGGCGGTCTTGCCGGAAATGTTCCGCCCAGTTGGGATGAAAGCGCTCATGGGTAATTGTTTCACGACAACACGAGCTGAGCTCATCACACCTTTGTTGCTTTTGTCCATTGTTTTTGAGAACCAAGCCGCATCACCTGGACACGCTGGTGACAAGGCCCATCAGGGGCACAACGACCACAGGTACGGAGAAATTTAGAGAAGAAAAATAGGGAGAGATTTCGGAGAACGTACATGGAACGGGTCAGCAGTCTCCTTGCCGACCAGGATGACGAACGAGTGACAGACCAACCCTAGCTAAGTAATTATTGCTTGCCCCGGGTGGTTGCGAACTGAGGCGCTACACCCATCTACGCAACTTGCTATGTTACCCATGTATCCTAACGACTGGCACCGCTCCCGCCAGCCCCGTTTCCAGGGAATGCTTTGCATATTATATATCTCCAGCCTCATCCGATCATATTCCCAGTTGCCCTGTCGCGACTACCTACGGGTCTTACGTCGTATCTCACTCCATGTCCTCCTCCCTTCCGTCCTTTGTAGAACTCATGTCTTCTCTCGGACTCGAAGATGGGGCGTCCCTCCCTCATAGCCCTCGCTCCTTCCTTCGCCCTCGCTCTCATTCCAACGCGTCATCTTTGTCAGACGTTGACGACGAGCGCGACCTACCGCACCAGCAGTATGCCAACGCCGGTGCTTACCTCTTCGTCCCTGCCGACTATGATCGACATGATCGGCGTTCCAGCTCGCTTGACCTAGACGTCCCCCGTGTGTCTCGCCATAGTAAAGGCAGATACTCCCCATATCCTAGTGCCGCTGTACGTAGTCCCCCATTTACCGACGACAGTCAATGACAGATCCAACGAATCTAATTGTCTTTTGCTATCTGGCAGATTCCGCGGAAAGGAAGTCTCCCCACATTGTTTGAGGCAGGGAAAGTGAAGCGTGTACGCCACTGCGCTAATTGTTTCTATGGACATTGACATTGACATGACACCTGATCGCGCGATAGGCGCCTTCGACGTCGCCACTACCTTCTCCCTCTCCTCGTTCCCGCGCTACTCGGGGTGCAAGATCCTCTCCTAATGGGAGATTATCGCCGCGTGGGGGCGAGACGTGGTCACGCGAAGCGGACTTGCATGCAACAACCCCTATCTCGACATACCTGCGCCGCAAGTCACCACAGATGTCGCCAACGTCGGCGACGTTTCTCCGGTCAGCATTTGATGAACCAATGGCGCCCGTCGCCATCCCCGCCCTTCCCGCCCTCCTTTCGGCATTTGTGTTTCCACAGACTGTGCCGGAACGATCACCACCTCCAAGTGAAATTTTGGTGGAAGCTCAACCTCCAGTATTAGTGGCAACCACTACCGCTGCCGCTGATTAAGTTGTTAACAAACTATTGATATCGATATCGGACTTGCATTTGTTTGCAATCTTGGGACTATTTATTTTATTGCTCTCCATTTCCACTCCTTTACGTCTCTTTGCAGCAACAGACGTGTGTTGACCACCCCCGCACGGTCGTTACAGGTCAGAGGACCACACATCAACCTTGTACAATCATTACGGCGTGTACTAATACCGTGCATTTTGTCGACCTTCCGTGCCTCTATGCCATACATCTAATGACGGTATGGCAGAGGACTCGACTACCTATGTTTCTCTCCTAGTCGTGCATATCTTCGTTTGGACCTGGACATTCTTCCTCCATCTCTTCGGAGCTTTTATATTGTGTCCCACACCAGAAACAGTAGTGGTATTCTGCGCGCAGATAATGCAAAACGCGGCTCAGGCGCTCCACAGGCTTCATTATCGAAAGGTCATTCAGCCAGACAACTCCATAAAGAAGGGGGGAGAGAAATCGGGGAAGAATGGGAACGCGGATGCGCACAATAGGTACAGGAACGAGACGTGACGAACTCACATTCAACAGCAAGAACTGCGCAGCTTCATCGACCGTCTCCAGCGGCCAAGGCCGGTTCTCAGTGTCCGTGTCCCTCGGAAGATCTTTGTCGTCGTCAAGTGGCCTTAGCGCATCAATCCGCATCTGTATCCGGAGCCTATCCTCTACCGGGCCTTCTCCGCGGTGCCACGCAGGCGTAGACGCAGTTGACTCGACCAAGAGGTCCTCGAAGCCAGCCGGGAATGTGTCAGGATTGGTCGGGTCGAGCCAGAGCACGTTGAACTTGTGCGCGTGCGCAAGCGACACACCACGGAAAAAGTTTTTCGTTCAGCCATTTTGTCAGGTTAATAATCGTTATCAGAGCGGTGTTATTTTTGGAGTAAGAGAATGGGTCGATGGGAAAGTGATTATTGGGGGGGAAGAAGAACGATATGATTAGATTATTGTGATATGACTTCAAACCAACCAACTTTTGAATCGGACTTACCTCCTTGCCCACGCGCTCGTCTAGGGTCTCACAGGTGCGCTGGGCGGGGATGAGTCTTGCCTCGGCGCGTCGTTGCTCAAATTCGCGTCGCGCGCGGTCCCTGAAAGACTCCTTGTCGGCCTCTTCTGCAACCTTGGCGATCTTGGCGAGGCGCTCAAGCTCAGATGGCGACGGCGCACGTTTGCCGAGGCCGATCCCCTTCCTACCTGTTTATTTATATATGCACATAAACATATATAGCGATATTTTTTACGTGAATGCCGTGTTGTGTTGTGCACGCCAAGAAAGGAGGTAAAAAAAAAACAAGTCAGTGCATTGGAGAAGAGAGTGATTGAGAGGGGGCAACAAATGCATTTCTCGACGTGCCTGACCATTCGTTGAGAGGAAGTGGGTTCACCAGTTTCTTTTCTGGTTGGAGGACCGATGTCTGCTGGGACGGATCGACATCGCGGCGCAGTGATGTGGAGTGTGTCGGTAGCGGTTGCGACGATGGGGATGCGTCCTCCCGCTCCCGATCGAGATGAGTGGACGCCCCGAGGGCTTGTCCTGGCTTGAAACCCATTCTCATCATCATAGAAAGTGCTTTGTTTTCTGGACCGTGGCCGGAGGACCTTTCATCTTCTGCGCGTTCGAATAAGCTCTTGGACAGCCCTTCCTCACGCGACTCGAGTTCGAGTTGTCTACGACTCTTGGTCCTGTTCTGTTCACTCTTGAGATGGGACTTGCGTAAGGCTTCCTTTCGTTTTTCACTGTAAGTTTTCTGTTTCTGGGGCCCGTCGATAGTAAGGAATTTGTCGGAGAGGTAATCATCATCACCATCGTCGGCCATTGATAAGAAGTGATGATCATGTCATGTCACGAGAAAAAAAAGTGCCGTAGTACATGTACGAAACCATGACACCCCAACACGACCAATCGACTAGAAAAGAACCGCTACTACAGACCGAGGAGTTTTCATTGAAGGGGCAAAACACGCATAAGGAGGAAAAAAATAGCGTGCCGAGCCTCAAAACACAACGGTCAGCACGTAGTTCGAACAACCTTCCATCCAGGGAGAAGTTAATGGGCATCGAGAACATTGGGGGTCATCAGTCATGAAGTTAAGCGAGCTGAAAAACTTGAGAACAATCAGGTAGCCACGACGGTAACTTCAGGGGTACCCTCCTCGGTAACAGCCTCCTCCCTCGCTTCCTCGGCCTGAGAATTGACTGCGACCTTGACGGCGATGGCTCGTCCGCTAACTTCCTTGCCTTCAAGAGCCTCAATCGCCTTCTTCTGCTCGGCCTCATCGCCGACATCAACAAAGCCGTAACCCTTACTCTTACGGGGCCTTCCATACTGCCTGCGAACGATGCGAGCAGAGACGACCTTGATGCCGGCTTCAGTGAACAGGTCAGCGAGTGCAACGTCGTCGATGTTGAAACCGAGATTGGCGACAAAGAGGACCGACTTTGAGGGCTCGCCGGCGGGTTCCTCTCCAGCAGCACGACGGGGTTGGAAGTTGCGTCTTTTGCGAACAGGCTTTGGCTCACCCTCTGACGTGGTAGCTGCGGGATCAGCCTCGCCGTCAGCAGCAGCGTTGCTAGCCTTCGGCTTCCTCTGGTTGAAAAAGATTTAAAAAGAAAAAAGGTCGTGATGAACAAAAGGTGACAAGAATAACGCCGCATACGAAAACTTACTGCAGTCTTTTTTTTCTTCTTCTTAGGTTTGGGAGCTTCGCCTTCGGCGACAGTAGGATCTTCTGTCTTGGCCTCGCCGTTAGCCTCGGCTTCGGTGACCTCGCCGGGGACGGCCTTAGAACCACGCCTGCCCATACGCCTGCGAGGTTTCCTATCTCTCCTGTCCTTTTCTTTCTGATCAGGGGGCTTGGCAATTTCGACGATGATCTGGCGCTCGTCGAGTTGCTTCTTGTGGAGGACTTCGACGGCCTTCTGGGCGGCCTCTTCTGTGGAGAGCGCAACGAACCCATAGCCCGCAGGCCTGTTTCCGCGCATTATAATCTGAACAGAGACGCTGTAGCATACGTTATGAGCATTTGGGATTACGGAACGATGCCGTGCAGGGTGGCACGGGGAAAGAGGATAATTTTAACGCACATGTCGCTCTGAACGGGCTCGAAAAACGCCTTCAGCCCTTCATCCGTGGTAGAATACGCAAGATTACCGACGAAGACCTGTCGGGTGGAAAGAGATGGAGAAGGAAGAGGAGACAAGGAGGGAGGGAGAAAATACCTTGAAAGAGGGAGCATCTTCTTCATCGGTCTGCGTAGCCGGAGGCACGCCTTGCTCGGAGACGGGGGCGGCGGGGGCATCAGACATTTTTTAATGAACTTGAACTTGAGGGAATAGCTGGGGCTGAACCTCGATGCAACTGTAAAAAAATGGGTTGCTGCGCACCAAAAAAGGAAGTGCCTGGCCTGCCAATTATCCCCGTTGCTGGGTTGATGATGTAAGCATATCTCTTATATAGCCGCCCTGCTTTCAATCTGTTCCCTATCAACGATCCCTCCTCTCTCCTCTCTCCCTCTCACCTGGCCAGAAAGGCCCGTCACGTTCATTTCTCAACTCCCCTCCCTTCACAATGCCTTCTCTTAAACTCCTTTTCTCCGTCCTTTCACTCGCTCTTATCAACCTCTCTCTCAACCCGCTTCCCACTCATGCTCTTGCTCTCCTGCCTGATCATACCGCTCGTGGCGTCAACCCCGCACACGCTCTCATTGCCAAGAAAAAGCGCACTGACTCTCCCAAGCGTTGCAAACCCCGCGTAGCCTCTAGTTTGCCTGCTGCCTTGCCTGCTGCCTCCCCTAGTTCGTCAGCCCCTGCACAGACTCCTGTGCCTGCAGCTGCAGCTGCACCAGCTACAAACTCGAACCCAGCCACTACCTCCTCTGCAGCAGCTACTCCCAGCCCAGCCGCTTCTGGTAATGGTAATCGCAAAGTTGGTCTCGCTTGGTCCAATCATGAACAGGATAAACTCGGCTTGTGGCAGAGTCCACATACACACTAGTGCGTACTCCGCGTTCATGTTTCCCTCGTGTATTCAATTCTCCTGTTCAGCGTATACAATTGGAATCTGGATGAGTATAACACGAATGAAGTCGTTCCTGAAAAATATGGTTTTGAATTCGTCCCTATGATTCACGGCTTGGGGGATGGGCCGCGTGCTGCAAGTGTTATAACCCCAGGTCGTTACAAACATGTCTTGTGTATCAACGAGTGGGCTTTTTAGTCATTCTTTTTAGCTGTCCACTCGCTCAATCATCTTCGACACGTTATAGGCCAGACCTCAGTGGCATCTCGGTTGATCAAGCTGTTACTCTATGGCGCGCTTACATGCAACCCTTTAAGCAACAGGGCATGCGCCTTGGTTCTCCTGCACCTACCAACTCCGACGCTGGTTTGACATGGTTGCAAAATTTCATAAATGCGTGCAATGACTGCAGTGTTCGTTCCTATTTGCTTTAAATTAGGCAACTCTGACCAGTTACCGTAGATTGACTTCGTTGCTTACCACATTTACTCTAATGATGTCGCGTACTTCAAAAACCGTCTCATCCAGGTCCATTCGACCTTCAATCGACCTATTTGGCTCACGGAATATGCCTGCCAAGTCGGTTTTTGTCGTTTGCATTATTGAGGACGATTACTAAGTCAACACCTGTAGGACTTTTCCGGGATGAATAAACAATGTTCTCAGGACCAGATCTGGGCTTTCATGACTGAGACCCAGCAGTTCATGGAGAGTCAGGATTGGATAGAAGCATATTTCTACTTTGGTAAGATGTCCCACAACTAACAATATTGCACGCCTGACTTAGCATCACAGGCGCAATGACGCGGGCCGAAGTGTCCGCGAACAATGTGAACCCTGACAACTCGCTCATGAATGACAATGGGACACCCGATGCCCTCGGCAACAGTTACCTCAATCCTTAAAGGTGGACATATTGTACCTTGATCGGTCTCCTTACTTGTATACCCCACGGTCCTCAGAGCTGGTTTTCCCGTGGTCTTCGAACGTTTTTGTCTTCTTTGTTTACCTCGCCGGGTGCGCGCACAGTCATGACGTAGTATGGAGTACTGCCGAGGATTGAATCTTTGAGTTGTTTAAACCATTACCAAGCTAGAGCTTGATGGAATACTAGATATCCATTTTCATGACTTTTGCACGTGAGAATTATGATGGATTAGAGCAATGGTTAGACACCTCCCAGTGCACATCAAACGGCTGTTGACCCTGCGGAATCCGGATGCCTACGTTGGCCCTTCGTCTCTCAGGTTGGGTTGCTTGTTCGAAAGGACGTATGCTGATGCATGCCTGAAGAGGGCTGAGACGGGGTGGCTTGTCCTCACGGTGTGCACGACCGAGCCCACGTCCACACCATTGATTTCCCTGACTACGGACTAGACTTCCACGCTGTTGACGGCCAATGTTCCATCATCTGTTGGGCATCTGTATCGCTTCGCAACGCGTTCTGAGAAGAGTGTGCAGGGCACTGTATGCAAAGCAGCTATTATGCGCGAAACTGCTCTGAAGAGTACCGTCTTTGTTGGCGTACCCCGAGTATGTAGGCCTCACTCGTCCCATCGTGAAGTTCCTCAACTTTTTTTTTTTTCCAAACACACAGGTTATTGGGGCCCTCGCAGGGCTTTCGGATGCACTTGAGGAAGATGTGAAGGCGAGCCTGCGGACTGATTCACGCAGGTACGCGGTTAATTCACTTGCGCAAGCTCAATGCGTACTGATATGTCATGGGGGACGGGTATAGGACTGCGAACTCGGAGACCATCGATGGTATTATCGCACGCGGAATTGCGCTCTGGAACTCCATCTACGAACCGCACGCTGCCAAACTGTACAAGAAACTGTCATCGTATCACCCAGACTTGATCTGTACGTTTCTGCCCTCGCCTCGCCTCGCCCCGTCCTCTCCCGCTTTCCTCCTTGTTTTTCATTTTCGGTCTTTTTTTTATTTTTTTATTTTTTTATTTTTTTATTTTTTTTGCGTTTTCGACCGATGGGGAAAGTACGATCCTGTTATGCACAACGTCCCACGCCGGCGCGTACAAGTTTAGTTTACTCGCAAACTGACGCCCAGCACACATCAACACCCTCCCCTCTCTCTCGATCGTGATCTTCATCATGTTGTTGCGTGTGCTTCTGCGGGGCCATCCGATGGTCGGTTGTACTCACGAACGCCCCCCCCTCTTTCCAGCGTTGATCATCCAATCATACGGCTCCGTACTGTCGCCGCTTCCCGGAGCGGACGAACAAGGCAACCTTAGCCGTGCGTTGGGATCCGTCGTGGCCGTGGCCTGTCTGCGCGCCGAAGGCCGCGTCGGGCCGCAGCTCACGAGCCACGTTTTCGGTTTGCTCAAGGCGCGCACGGCGGAGGGCCTCAGCGAAGAAGACCGCTGGCTGGCGAGCGACGAGGGAACAGAGTGGGTCATCCGAACCGTCGATACCATCTTGGACGTGGTCATGGCTGAGAGGGAGGGAGGCACACCGGGGATGGATCCACAAAGAGGAGAGAGAAACCTAACTTAATTGAAAGAGCCTCGTTGCGCCGCCCATCATCATGTCACGAACTTGTCCTTTTGAAATTTCGTATCCGTACTTGCAACGTGAGACCATGCCCGTTCCTGAGAGAAGTGTCTCCAAGAAGAAATACATGTGGGAAGTCGGACAACCCGCGCTTGCTGCGTGTTTTGAACACGCTTCTCCGGGCAGGCCTTGCCAGGGGTCCAACCAGAAACTCACACGAGAGGGATGTTTCTCGACGGAACTCGGATGGTGGTGCGACTTTTACATATGGTCATGCCCAGACACGAGTACATGGAATTGCCAAGATAAGTAAGTAATTGACCCCCACGCGACGCCGTACAACAATTCAGGCCAGCCTCATTAAATTAGTAAAGATGGTCCGAAATCGAGAGGGCACATTAAAGATTAAACGCCGACGCAAACCTGTATAGCATCGCTGTCACCGTGACCGTATCCATAAGCGGAGGATGCATCTGTTACATTCGGTCCGAGTCAGCGTTTATGGCGGTTTGAAATAGCTGCAGCTGGACGTACCACAACGCCTTGGCCAGCGGTACGGACAAAATGAAGCTCGGCATAGACATCCCCAAGCCCTTGATAGCGAGTCGGACGAGTCGGACGAACAAAAGCGATCACATTGCTATTGGGATCTAATAACTAGATGGAAAATAAGGTCATGTGGCCACCCACGCATAGCGAGGTGGGGAAAAAAACTCACCACGATGTCCTGGCTGGTAGTGCTTGGTCTCCATCTGTACTGGAAACCATCGGGACCGTTGAACACTCTCGAGTTCTAGATTACCCATGCTCAGTAGGGAAAAATTGCAGAAGAACTTATACGCACTGGGATCCGTGGGTCGCGGCGGACCAAGTCAGCCATGGGAACATGGTTCTATGACCAAAGAAGAGCGTAAGGAAGACGTCAAGGGCGACACTCCTTGGGGCGAAGGTCTGACCTTCCCAATGACAGCGCGTCCCAGACCGCCACCAGAAGCCCATTCCAGTTTGGCTACCCGATCCTCTTTGTTTGCACGAATCGCACGCCAAACAGTGGTCGTGCTCTGGCCCTGCGCGTTGGTCTCGGTCTGTGGGCAAGTCGGATGAGGGTCATCGAGGATTGATGCGATGCTGGTTATACATACTTGAAATCGATAGACGACGCCCCATTGGCTAAATAATTGGCTCTGGCGGGGATCCTGAGACGTCCAGGAGAGCACATCACCCTGATTGCCAGCCATGAAAGATAGATGAGAATGCAGTGAGGATTGAAAGAAGTGGTTTCACTAGTGTCCGTCTGGAGAACTGGCACACTAGAGCCCCCTCGGCCAGGCATTTATATCCGGGGGAGGGACGCATCCGTGCAAACGGGTGATGGTGAATTGTTCGATCGAAACGTGGTGGACATAGTGACCGACCGATAATGCTGAATACAGTACTTGCAGCGTGTCGGCACGAGAAGTAGGCTGGCAGACGTGTCCAGGATGTTGCTCATTGGAGCCTCCGAACCCACATTCAGGTCATGGCCAACTTGATCGGAAGTCAACACGAGGTGCGCGATTAAGCGCCGACCATGGGAGGACAGAATATCAACAACTACATTGCCCGCACATAAGCGTGATTGGCACTGATTGCACCCGATGGTGAAAGACGATGATGACAACTACAACAAAGGAAGAAAAAAAAAAAAAAGCAAAATAACTACGTAAAGTAAAAAAATTCGCGGTGAGCTTGCAATGGCTGAGTGGGGAAAAAGAATAAATTACACACCGCCTAGAAAGCGACCTCTAACACGAGGCTGCGGAGAACAAACTGATTATGGTAACCCTGATGCGGGAGTCTGGCGCCCCCTGCAGCTCCTTCCCCGGGTCGCGTCTCAACTCAAAGAGCGTGTACGCAGCGTGTCAACAATACCTTGAACAGCACAAAGGCGAGGCGTGGCGATAAGGAACTTTCTCCTGACCGAAATGCCCAGCGCCCTCCGCCGCCGCTACTAACCCGCTAGTGAATACGCAGCTGCTCCGGGTGACGTGGACTCGGACAGAATCACCGAGAGCTCTATACGACTTCGCGAGAGTGCAGACCCCGTTCAGGCGGGGGGCGATACCTCTACATGCAACAGCGATCCGACGTGTCCGCGGCTCTTATTTCGATCTCGGGAACCAAATCGATGATCTTTCTCCAATATCAGCTCAAGGCTCTAACACGGCATTCCCGACCTGGGGTACAACGCCCTGTAAATTGATTCTACCGAACATCCACAAGCTCCGGGATATTAAATCCAAGAAGTCCTGCCACCAGTATAAACGGTCAGGGCAGATCAACGTAGCGGAGAGTCATCCACCGGCAACCTGCGCGTTGGATCCGGCTTCGCATCACTCCTTGGGCTCCAGGATCAGCATATCCCGGGACGGATGAGAAGAAGCGCGCACACACAGTCACAAGATGAAGGGTTGACTCAAGAGCGCTCAAAAGTCACGGCACGACCTGCACCCCTAGCGTACGCGCCGAGCCGATGATGGTACTTGCAATCGCCTCAAGCCGCAGATGCTTTAGATGTTCATCGGTGGCTTTAATCTTTGCAATCTCGTACACGTGTTTGAGGCTGACCGTCCCCACTGTCTCGTGGCCCGGTCGGCCAGTTCCCTTCTCAATGCCTGCTGCCTTTTTCAGAAAATACGATACCGTTGGGGTTTTCGTGACGAAGGTGAAGGATCGATCAGGCTGAATGGTGATCACAGTGGGAATAGGGATTCCTGAGGAGATGTGGGCTGTACGAGCGTTAAACTCTTTGCAAAAGTCCATTGACCTAACGCCGCGAGCGCCGAGAGCAGGCCCAACAGGAGGTGTCGGTGCAGCCTTGCCGGCTGCTATGAGGAGACGCTGCAAGGAGGGGGTCAGAGAGTGATAGCAGTGTAGAATAGGAGAGAGATGCACGCACGACGAATTGTGGCTTTGTTGCGACAGCCCTTGACATGCTGCCGGTGGATTCAAGAGTGGTGAAGACAGAGAAAAGATATAAGAATATTTGTGGATTTTGTCGGACGAGGAGGTCACGTGAGAAGACGGGATGAACGCCGCGGAGTGCCAGAGTTGATTCACCGCTCACGGTATTGTCAGTGCTGAACTATCCTGCTCATTGGGTTAACACGCTGTCGCCTTCAGTTTGAGTTGGAGTGAACATAGTTTCGCGACCGGTCGCTGGCTATGACACCCCCTCCTCTGCGATCTGTGTCCGCCCCGCGTCCCTCTACCTACTCATGACCTCTGCCCCCCCCCGCTCCCCCCACGGCCTACCATTACGCGCGTGTCGCCTTTGTCACCTTTCCCGCGTTCACTTTACTCAATGAGGCACGAGGCACCCTATCACGCACTCAGAACGCCGTCATACAGGTTAAGGGCGTGTTTGGGCGTCCTCCGTAGGTTGGCTTTTTTGGGTACATGTACCAGGGATCGAGCTTCGGTGTAGACGTGCGCCAAGTCCGGTCTTCGTTTCTGCTCTGGTGTACTTTGGATATTAATTTTGTGACGTAAAAGCCATGCTCCCTTTATCAATAATGACGACGATCGCGCACGAGCACGAGACTTGAGATTGTGGTGCGATTGCCCTACGTGTTCGATGCGTTCTCCTATCTACTGCCGCCTACAGATAGTTCTCTACCACTTTAGTCCCTGTCGATTTCGCCTGCCACTCGCTTGTGTGGCCCTCATTCTCCTGACAGTCAGGAGCTTCTGTCCGCACCTTTTGCCTCAGCAACCTGCTGGTGATAGCAACAAATGTCCGTGCGTAAATTAAATCACACACTCTTGCGCTTGACACCCAGCAGCGGCCCTGGTGGCAAAGGCTATTCTATTGACTCCTCTCATGGGCACCATGCACACTCGTTGCGTCGCGCTTGTTACTAAGCGATTGGCACACCCAACCTCCATCAATCATGGGCTTTGCCCCACTTGCACACCATTTCACCACCATCGTCTGTCGATTCGCGGCGACGCAACGCCGCAACGAACATCCTAGACCTCAAGCCCCGTGCGCCGTGTTGTGATGGCACGAAATTTCCCTGAACCACTCCTCTACATGTTCAACATGCGCCATCGGCGATTGAATGCCTCCACATCCGTTTCACACCAGCCGCGAGCGACGCGCACGCCACGAGGGGACTAAGCCTCTATTTGGTGTCTCCGCTTGTAGTAGGGACCACCGGTTTGAAATTTTGAATACAGACACGATGATTACGCGTTTGACTTCAACCGACATTGCGCTCACTGTCTTGTCAGTCCTCGCGGTTTCCTGTCTGATCGCGTCCATCTCTTATTGCACAATTGCAAGCTCCGTAACGGTTTCTAAGCGCGTATCTACCATTTGGGGCCTTGCATGTGCCTCCTCTTCAATTATTCTGCTCCTAGTCCGGCGCCAAAAACACACGCGTGAAATGAACGGCATAACAGGCAGTCTGCGGAAGGCGGCTTGGCTCCAGTCGGATTTTGAAAAGCGCACGATCGAGCACGGAACTATGGCTCGGTCCCAAGTCACCTTTCTCTCGTTGGATGTGATGGTCTCTTGCATGCGGGGAATTGAACCCTTTCTTTCGTTTCGTTTGACGGGTGGTGTCGGCGGCCAGGTCTCTACGACTACAACAGGAATCCAGTTCTGTTATTGCGACAGGATCACTATTTTGATTTGATCGGCGATCTCGCACGTTTTCATCCCCTGGAACCCGGGGAAGTGCTCATGAAGTGACGATCTCTCGTGCATCAAGGGACTCCACCCAATCATCACCTAGGAAGCGGCGGCATTCGGTGGCCACGCCCTATTTCCTATCACATATATTCCCTTCCTCGCTTACCCGAAATGATCGGTCTGCCGCTCAGATTTTCGTTTCGGATACAAGATGATATCAGTGAAAGAATATATCGCTCATCACCATACCGAGGAGGTATGCGGGTGGAAATGACTGACAGGGTTGAGCCCATTTGCGCTTCTTCGAGGGGCTGGAGAGCCTTCAGGGAGCGACCCGTTAATGCGCCCCGGTCAGCCTGGTGGCACGCCAATAGGACAACGCGTTTCGGCTCGTACATACCCCCGTACCCCGCGCTCCAACTAAGTCAAGTCATAGTCCATTTTTTGGAAAGTCTACGGATATATCGTGGGTTACCTAGTCCAGTCATATACTCGTCTCATGTCACCGAAGGAACGATAGCTTTTGTTTCGGCTCGCAACGTACACGACTTTGTGGAGTGTTGCACGGGTTGTTTAGGAACCTCTTGATTAAACGACTTGTACAAAGGTTGAGGAGGGCTACAGCGATTATAGCAGAGGTTTGAACGAGTGCCGCTTCAAATATTTGAGATAAATGACGAGAAATTCAGCAGCCCCTATGAATGCAAGAAAAGTCAAAGGTCCATTCTGTGAGAGCGAATTTCCTCGAAGAACAGCAACGTATCACTCAAGAGAATTGTTGGGAGCCGCAGAACTGGGTTTGCATGATTCATCACCAAACCGAGGCCAAAATCTACGGAAGATCCATTCCCTTTTACTTTACATGTCTTTACTCCCCACTTGTTTCGAGTTAGGGCGCCCCGAGGTCGGCCTGCTCCAGTTCTTCAAGGCCGCTTCACCATTCGATAATCCGACTTCTTCGGTTGATGGGTAAGCCTGTTCTTCGTGTGCTGGAGCGTGTCGTCCAGAGGCTGGAGCTGGGATTGAATTTATGGGCACGGATTAGGGGCATTGAGCATGAGCATAGTGACATTCGGGCCTCCCCTATGGGAGCTAGGAGTGCTACGGAGGGGCTGGTGTACAGGTCTGCACGCTCAAGATCAAGATGAAACTCTGGGCTGAGTGTTAGCGTTGACGCGATCGCTCCCGCTATCTCTTTTTGCC
Organism: Lactifluus echinatus; assembly: GCA_003315975.1. Taxonomy (NCBI): domain Eukaryota; kingdom Fungi; phylum Basidiomycota; class Agaricomycetes; order Russulales; family Russulaceae; genus Lactifluus; species Lactifluus echinatus. The sequence goes on from QFEA01002748.1 coordinate 29,069, forward strand.
GCTTGCATGATTCGAGCAAGAAGAAGACCACGAAATGCGTGCCGTGCCAGGGCCAGCCACGGGCCACGGGGAAAGCACCCGAGCGGATTACATTAGCATCCCAAAAAGCGAAATGGTTTTCCGCAGATCTCATCTCATTGATTTCATTTCATTTCTAGTATTTCATTTCTATTTCCGATGGGCTGATCTGATTCGTGCTGCAGCAGCAGCCATTGGATGGATGGGTTGGATGGGTTGGGTTGAGCTCAGCTACAATAAAGATCCGAGGCGTCTACAGCATTACTAGCCCTGTTCACTCATGGGGAGTCATGATGGGTATATGATCGAGGTGATACGCATCTTGACCAATATGCAATACGTTGGGATCGACTTGGTCACCTCCGGGTCTGACCATAACATAATCCCATCGATGCTTCCCAGATTCTTGTACCTTCTGAACGACCTTCTTATACCGCATTTCAATCCGTTCTTTAATAAGTGCGGGTGTATTTGATGGGAAAGTTATTAGAGTCCTCCTCGTCCAGTCTGGGTAGCGGCGATATTGGAGACATCGTAATTAGGTCGGTGATTGTGCGCGTTCGCGTTTCGTGTTCGTGTTGTTGTCGTCGACTTGTTCGACACCTGCCAACTGCCACATTCAGCCATCGCATCGCGCATCGATCTAACCCTGGCTCCACGGTCCGGGTTTTCCTCGTCTTGTCCTCTCAAGTTCCCCTCCCCCAACTGTGCAATAATGAGTTACAACGGGCGTTCTCACCGGCGTGAGCTAGTAGACGAAGCTTACAATCTCCAGGTTAAAGCCGGGCTGATGGCACGTCACATTCCCTTGAAATAAATTTACCCCCTTCGCCCCCACAACCTCCCCCCAGTCGATCTCGTGCAGCCTCCTTGACTTTCCTGGCTATCCACGCTCTCATTTACATATTCGTTCCATATAGGGTGCGGCGCAATATGGCGCATTTGGTCTCGGCTCAACGATTCTCGCACACCGTACTTGGCCTGCTTTCCAGTCAGTTTTCTATCCACTCCCTCGAACAACCCCAAATTTTCCGAAATGAATGACCCTTTTGGTTTATCGGCTGGACCCGTTCTTTCGCCAGACGGCAGACCCTCGCCTTCAAGGGGTTTCTGGTCTCCATATGTCAGCTCACAGATAATGTACTTCAGTTTATGCCCTCCTGGCTAATGCCGTTTTCCCAGTTACCATCTATGGCCTTGTTGCGAGTGCTGACACCGCGTTGCTCTCTCACGAGAACCGACAACGCCTCACTGAGAATGAGTTACGACGAGAGGCGCGCATCGACCTCGCGCGCCGCGGACTGGTTGCGACCGAGTCACAGATCACGAAATGGAGGGACGAACATAAAAAGTGAAGGTTCCCTGCATACCTCATGCCCGTAAATGAAATAGATACAATCATTATGTATTGATTGGAGTGATGGTTTGCAATTCTACACTACACAGTCTTGGACCCTGATGATGATTATGATGCGTAAACAACCATGTCCGTGAATGATTAAAGGACAAAACAAGCTCAGCGGCAGAACGGTGTCCAGTCATCGAGAGAAAAGAAACCCTGGGTATGGAATATTTCATTGGCCCGAGATCTAATGGGCAGCGGGTTGCAATGGATCAGTGACCTGAGGAGGTGGGCGTGGCGGAGGTCCTGGGTGGAATGGCTGTCCTCCCTGGATTACGGCAGACGTCGAGGAGGCTAGGAATTGTTGCTGAGGCTGGGGACTGAGAGCTAGTGAAGGTGGTATAGGCAATTGAGGAAATGGCTGGTGTTGATAAGACCCCATCGCTGGTAGTGGCGGCGGAGGCGGCAACGGCAAGCTCGGTCTGCTGGACCTCGGATGTCCTCTTTGCGGGTGTACGGGTGAGGTTGGTAGAGAACCGTTCGATTGAGCCAACTCGTCAGCTAGATGCGAATTGGGCGACTGCCGCAAAGGCGAGGGTTGTGGTGAAGGGGAAGAAACATGATGATAAGATGTGTTTGGAGCGATGGCGTTCGTGGGTCTCGGTGGGGTGTGAAAACCAGGTCCCAAGGGTCCTGGAGGTCCTGGGGGGACAGGAAGTGGATTCTGCTGATGGACAGATGGTGGTGAGAGTCCAGAGTCGGACGTGAGCGGGGCAACCTGGTTCTGTCCATACGGTAACGGAAATGCCCCTATCGCGTGATTGTACGCTTGATTCGCAGATATCGAAGCAGAAGCCGGAACTCGTTGCGTGGCTAGCTGTGGTTGGGGAGGCAGCGGTCGCGATCCTGGGACGTGATTAGACACCACGCGCGACGGGGAACCTCGCAGTACAAGAGCGGAGGGTGAAAAGTATTCGTGCGGTTCACCGGAAACTGGTTGTGCAACGCCTGGATGAACTTGGGGTGGTGCTGATTGGGAGGGAGAAGGATACGTGGGTAAAGGCAGGGTGGGGAGATGCGATGACGGTGGCGCCGAGACAGGAGAGTTGTATCCCGCCTGGGGGACATGGAATGGCTGGGGTTGCAACGGCGGCGGCGGAAGACTTGTCGACAAAGATGAACTGGCGGAAGGCGATGTAGTCGAGGGCGATGGGGCTGGAGAGGCTGACGGTCGAGGCGTATAATTCATCGGAGCAGGTGTGTGAGCTGGGGCAGGAGTGTATCCTAGTGGCCTCGACTTTGGATTCGGTGGTATTGGCGCAAAGCCTGATGACTCGGATCCGTAGGAAACCAGGGCGTGCGATGATTGTAAAGCAGATTCGACCGGTGATGAAACTGGAACGAAACCGGTGGATGCCATAGGCATGCTGTACCGCGGACCGTGACGAGAGGGTGGATGATACGACGACCTCGAAGAAGGGGGTGAAGGCTCGTAGACAGGCTGGTACTGCGGGATGTCATACGATCGGCTACTCGAGAGTGAGTATCGATGCGGTCGTTGTCCGACAGGTGTGACGGTTCTGGGTACATAATCAGAGGGTGAAGTGTCGAAGACCGAACTTTCTGAAACTGGAAACGGCAGCGAAGACGTGGACGATGAGGTCGAGTGCCCCGAAGTCGATACAGATCGCTCCGAAAATCCTGATTGCATCTGGGGTCGAGAAGTTGAGCCGGGTGTGGGGGAACAGTGATTTGCAATAGGTTCTTACCGGAAACGTGTCCCCCCTTCTTGCATCCGACAACACCAACTCGCCCATGTCGTTGACCAATTGTTCCGTAGAAACGCCGCGCTGCGCGCGCCCTCGCACCGTCTGTTCGTATTCGGGCTTATACAAATCCAACCCCATCGATGAGTTGGATGGCAGAACTGAAGAAGGCACAGAGTCCCGGCGACGCCCATCGTGGAAACTACCACCACTGCCCTGCTGGAGATGACCGGGAGATTCCTCCGACGGAACAAAAACGCCTGGGCCACCGTATTGCTTGTTCACCTTGGCAAGCTTTGGGGTGGCTTTCTTCTCGGGACGAGGTTCCTAGTAGGACTGACAGTCAAAAGGGGATCATCACTACGGGGTGAAATGACGCACGTTCGACCAGAACGTGAGCTCTAGGTAGACCTCTCCAGAGTACTTATCCTTGTTGAGAAGCGTGAACCACTCTTAGAGAAACGTCAGCGCGAGACACCTTTAGACAGGATTAAAAGCATGCCATCTGTTTCACCCTTGGTTAGGACCTCAGTCAGGTCTACCATGGTTTCTCCGATGAGTTCTGGTTCCTTGTCGGCTGCAAAACAGGCAAGCGCCATTTTTTCTCCCCCTTGAATTTTCTTGGGACCTCGGCCGGCTTTAGGGGGTAAAGGTGGAGGGGTGCCATCGTTCGAGGCTTTGAGGGTATCAGGATCTTCGTAAATCGTAAATCGGATTTCTTCATCCCACTCCGGATGCTGGCCGCCACGCTTAATTACCTTGGTCTTGCGGGTTTCACCATTGAGCACGACGGCACAGTACGGATCCTGCTTCCCAAATTGTCTCTTATTAGGCAGATTTCGCTAATGCGGGCCAGGCGGTCAAACAATCGCAAGGTGCATTCGAGTTTTAAGGACCTACTGCTTTCAAGATGACAACTATGAGCGTCCCAATGTTGCGAGTTTCCGAATTCATGACTTGCCGGTGAGTGTTCTGAACGAGAGGACTTTGCACTTCCGCCCTTCAACTGAACATGAACATGAACAAAGCAGCGCGATTCCATTTTTAATTATTTCTGATAGGCACACTTATCCACTGCACAAACAAGAATAAAGTAATTGATGACCACCGGGAATGGGTAAGATGTGATCGAATAACTTAAATAAACAAAATTACGTTCCCAACTTTGATTTCGTTCAAGTTAAATATGAATGATAAACGGTAAGATGGGTATCGGATAACAAAAGAACAAGAGAGGCCAGAGCCTGGCAGCGGTACAAGATAGAACGAAAAAAAAAAGTACTAGTGGATACGATGACCGTGGCGATGCGTACAATACAGATACTAGAGCTGCGGCACTGCGGAAGAAACTGATCGCGGATTTAGGTCCCAACCCCCATCTAATGGGGCCTCGATTCATCCATGCACGCTCTCTGGTGCTAGTGTTGTGGAGGCCTCGATCTCCTTCGCTGACCCCGGTCGAACCAGGTTCTCGGCATCAGTTGGAGTAACAGGTTGTAGTTCGCCTTCCGAGTCCTCGCCACCAATGCCAGGTAAAGGAGGCGGGGTTGTGGAGCCACCATGCGGCGAGCTGGGTCTGTCTGTATAATCTCCGGATGAAGTGGAGCGATTCAGCGCTTCTTCATGCGAGAGAGCATCGGTCGATGCGGATTCTGCGTCCTCGGTGACTCCCACACTAATAGCGCCAGTTGTGATGCTTAGCGACTGAAGGCTCTTATCTTTGACTGCAGCAGTCCCGGCAGTTAGTCCACTGGCGGCACCACTCCCAAGCCGCGCGCTCCAACCGCTTGCCTCGCTTTCCCAGCTTCCTCTCCTCGAACTCCGGGGCCTGAGCGCGCGAACACTGGCGTTCGCGTCTCGATCACCTTCCACATCTAGATCATCGCCTATAATAATATGACTGGAACGATCCTCGGCACCTAGACGGCTCCCGCCAAACTGGGAAAAAAGCGAGAACGACGTGGCATCATTGGTCCCACCTAGGACACCCATGCGCGCACCGGGAATGCCGAATGCGGAAGAAGCCAGAGTAAGCACCGATGCGTTATCAAGGGGGGGAGAAGACGGGCGTGGATTATTGCGAGGATGATGTGTGGTGTGTTGTGGTGCTTGGACGGGATGAGCACCGTCGAATCGAATAGAGGTCGAGTATGAGGAAGTCGGTGAAGGAGGAAGGGCGGAGAACGATATAGAACCGGCCCCAGAGCCACTCGGATTCGACCATATATGAGCGGGGGTCCTTGAGGTTGTCCCAGGAGTAGGAGGCGCCTGTGCGATATGGGCCATCCCACCAGCCAGGTCAATGCTCAGTAGAGTTGTGGGCTTAGTGCTAGCCGCCATGCTTTGAAAGGTGCGAGGATTCGAGAGGTAAGAAGAGGACGAGCGTGACGGGGAAGGTGACGGAGGGGAGCTTGGAGGGAGGGGCCGTAAAGATGCGTCCTCGTCGGCTTCGAGATTGCTATTCGGAGACCACATCGAATCGCGAGCATAAGAGGAGCGGTAGGTTGAGACATCTGCACGCCCTTCTAGGTCATCCAGAATGCTCGTCCCATCATTCACGTTCGTCGTATTAACTACCGATCTCGAAGGAAGAGCGTTAGGGACAAGCTGACTGAGCCTCCTGAGTTCGCGGTCGGCACTCAACCGTCCGCGTGAAGGGGTGGACTGAACGCGGCTCAGTTCTCTAGACCCACCAGATAGTCCAGGTCGCCACTTTTCCCTAGTCGACCCACCATGGTCGCTGGTGACGAGTCGTCCGCGTGAGACATCAGATGCACGGCGAGCCCTAGCTGTTCCTCCGAGTTTTCGCTGAAACCAATCAAGGATCGGCTTGCTCGAACGACGACCCAGCTTCTTGGCTTGCGACTGCTCTTGAGTCCGGGGAGTCTGATGCTTGATTTCGCCCAGAGGGGTGCGTTTAGGTGGAAGAGGAGGCTCCTTTCTTGGGTGGCTTCTTGACATGGTGGACGAGTTATTGGGCAGTGGAACTTTTGACCCCATATGTTGGGTAGGCGAGTGCAATTTAGTGGTATGATTGAGAGGCGAAGTATTTTTCGGCACAGACATTGATTGTCACGACTGAAAGGCAAGTGAGGCAACAATGTGTGCTCACACAGCGGGCACGGGCGCCGTGAGAATATTTAAAGATGCACATGATTACCGATCTCGGAAATCCAGATACCTTCGCACTCTCGACGGTACTCGACGGTACATATATCTACAGTTTCCGCAGAACAGCCTCTACCACTTCATCCATTTTACTCTTGCCACCAAGGTCTGGGGTAAGGACCCGTCCTTCTCTGATAACATCGTTCACAGCGTTGTCGATGCGGTCCGCAGCGTGTTCGTATCTAAGGTGACGAAGCATTAATGCTGCTGATCTCATTGCGGCAAGCGGGTTCGCGATCCCTCGGCCCTCGATGTCTGGAGCAGATCCATGTACACTGAACAGACGAGAATTAGAGAACCAACATGTAAACAGCCATGGAAGCGTGCGAGATCAAACGGACTCACGGTTCTCCCATGACGAACGAATCCCCTGCGTTAACGGATGGTACTAAGCCTAGTGACCCCACGAGCGCGGCAGCAGCATCCCTAGACGGTCTTTAAAGCCCCGAACCGGTGGAAGTTTGTTAATAGGACTTACGACAGAATGTCGCCATAGAGGTTGGGTGCGACCATGACATCATATATCCTGTCAAATTTCTGGTGAAATCCATGCCATTGATCCGATCTGTCAACCTTACTCTGGTTCACGGAAGAGTCTACAAGAATATTCTCATGAGTATGAATGATTTACGAAGCCGTATGTATAGGTGAACCTCACGAACCGGTAAACCGCGCTGTCAACAATTTGTTCGGCAATCGTTACGCTGTCGAAGCGCCCGGAAACCTCAGGAAGTTTGGGCACAGCACGGACTGTCTCTCTAAACAGTCCATCTGTGACTGAAAGTACATTGGATTTGTGTATGATCGTGACTTGCTGTGAGCCAATCCTATAGGCCACGAAAGGGTGAACACAGAAGTGACAAATACCTTCCGCGGTCGAGCTAATGCGAGTTCAAATGCCATAGTGCCGATTCGCCGCGATGCGCGCTCCGTTATGAGGCGAGTCGCGCGTGCTTCCCTTCCAGAATCAGTGGATGTCATAGTCTCTTGCTTTACGTACTGCGCAGATAGTCGCACGTAGTCGATTATGGGTCAGGCAAAAAGGCGCACCAAGCACTCCGTGTTCTCTCGTACCACGATCAAGTCCACGGACGGTTTTCCTTCTGGATCAGAAGCCACCTGAGTGAGGTGTCACCTTAATTCTCCAGTCAGACTATCTGCCAAGAAACGTACAGACACAACTGGCCGAATGTTAGCGTACAGATCAAGTTCTTTGCGGAGAGCCACAATCGGTGAACTGTATCCGGCAACCTTCCGAGACGGGGAACTGCTAGGATGTGAACGTCAGTTCCTGTGGGCCCATACAAGCTTACCTGACGGCTCCGAACAATGCCGCATCACACTCCCCTTTCAATATTCTGTGGACGATGGAGTTCATAGGACCGTTCACGTTCACGACTTGCCCCCCTGAAACTTACCCGATCGTCTCCTGGGGTAGCGCAGTTCCTGTCCTAGTGAATAGATCGAAGCCAGCCAGTAGGTTATAAAACTCTAGCTTGGGGAGGTCCGATCCCAAAGCTTCCAATGCTCTGCGTGCCGCCTGCAGGGTGTAAGAAATACGTTACGATGAAAATAAAAAGTGCATCGATTGGATCCTCTTACCGGGATGACTTCCCTGCCGATGCCGTCTGCGGGGATCAACCCGATTCTGAGTGTTTTTCTAGCTGCGGTGGCCAGAGAACGATAAGCCATGGGTGTGGGTGTGAGGCGAACGACGCGCGCCAAAAGGGCACGACAACGTGACTTTCATCGCGTCGCGTCGGGCTCGCCGTATTAACGTTAAACACGCGACCGCTTCATTTCTATCAGCGATGCTACCTAGTCCCAGCTCATCACCACAACGTGAAGTCCTCACAAATCGCACGAATGTTATTGTCTCTGGGTCTGTTCATGACTTCTCTGGGTTGCCGACTCCCCCCGAACACGGTCTCATCAAGCGACCACGACCGCCCAATGACAGCGATGTGCGACCCAAACGATTGAAATTTACTGTTGAAGAATCTGGCGCCAAGGAGGAGGAGGATAGTGCTGACAGCGACGAGAGTGAAAGGGATGCTGATTTTGCCTTGTCCATGTCTCGCAAGAAACGTACTGTCTTCCATGCTAGACATGCTCTGGCCACGTCACGTCCTGGAGTCACTTGCCGCCCCCTACCTTGTAAGTTGAATCACTTTTCTTCATGACGGCACAGTCGTGTCATTGACGGCCGCAGTACCGACTCGCTCGCTACTCCGCGCCTATGTGTCGTCGCACAAGTCCGACGTGTTCACATGCAATTCGGACAGAGCGGATTCATTCTTAACCCCGCCGTACGCTTGCGCATACACCCATGGTACGTCCTTCCGTAGATTGACGATGACAAGGGCTGATTACCGTTAGCCGCAAAACGAGGCGGAGTGCCACATCTGGCCGTTGCGACGGAGCAAGGCACAGTTTACGTTTGGGACACCTCGAAGCGAGAGGAACTGGGGCGAGGTCAGTCAGCACGATCCACACTTTTGCACGAGGTTGTCATTGCTCAACACGACAGGGCCTGAGCGAACCGATCTTGACATTCACGAAAATGGGATATTCGATCTTCAATGGTCCCACGATGACACCTCCATAGCCACCTCCTCTGGGGATCACACAACCCGTATCACAGACGTCACCACAGGCAAAGTGTTGCATTCTCTGCGCGGACACACGAGTACGGTGAAGACGGTGGTATGGGACCCACAGCATACCAGTCTGCTCTGTACCGGAGGCCGCGATGGTGGAATTCGAGTTTGGGACTTACGCATCGCGGAGAGAAACGTTCATGGATTGACCCCCCACGCATCGGTGGTTGTCATTGATGGTGCACATGGCGAAGACAGACAGGTGAAAAGAAGCGGCAGAAGGAAGGTCGCGCCAACCGCACGAACGGTCACTAGCCTAGTGTACGCCGAAGGGCGATCAGACCGGATCGTCTCTAGCGGGTCATTTGACGGGTGGGCTCTTGGTGCTTCCTTCGAAAGAGGCGACCCTAATCTTCATGTAGAATATTGCGCCTTTGGGACTTACGACAAGTCATCCAAGCCACTCCAGCGAAGTCGCAGAAGAAGCGGGCGGCTCAACCAGTGACCTTGTCTGCATTCGATCCAACGATTGTCGAGGGTGCGCGGAGGGCGAGAGGACTGACCTCAGTTGTAATGGGGACAGGTCCCACTTGCAGTCTTCTTTTCGGGCTGGGCGTGGATTCTCGAGTGCACACCTACTCCGCATCCACTCTCCTACCACTGTCGCAAAAGGGGACATTCAAGCATCCAAACATGCACACAAACTCCTTCTGGGTCCACCTGGCGCTTTCTCCGGATGGGAATTCGCTTCTCAGTGGAGGTTCAGGTGCGGATAAAGGGGCTTCTGCGTTCCTATTCGACGTATCGCAGACAGCACGAGTGGCGTCACCAATATTACCAGACCCCGTCGGCGTTGAACTGCCTGGACAGAAGGGTGAAGTCGGCGGTGTGGATTGGGCCGAGAATATGTTAGCGACATGTTCGGACGATGGGATTGTTCGAGTGTGGAGGTTCAACCCGGGAATTCGCCAACAGTGTGACTTGGAATCAGATGCCCGATGGAACTGGACTTGGGGTATTGATAATTTGTAGCAATCGAGTCGTTGGGCCCTTCGCACATGTCCACCAGCTACGAAGACTGATGTCTGTCAGCCTACTTTGGAAACAGACCGAGTAAATGACAGATAAGAATTATGCATTATAATGTCCGTTTCCACGAGAGGGCGTACGCTAGATATGATAAAAGCACGGAGAAATGATCCACAAACAGTTAGCCCTATTTTTTCTGTATTGCATTGACAAGCCTATGAACCAAGTTAGTGGTTAAGCCTTCCACATTACTAATGACGCACCAATCCAGACCCTCCTCAATGCCCTCGCCTTTGATGGCACAACTACCCCGTACGCTCCAATCACGACCCTTTTCACCACCTGCCAGCCCCAGCTGTTCGCTTATGTCCTCTGGCTTAAGTGCGCCCTCCACGTCTTGCTTATTGCAGAATACTAAAAGAGGCACACCGGCAAGTTCTTCTTCGGACAACATCGTCAATAGCTCTGTCCGGGATGTTTGTAGCCGGGAGTGATCGGAAGAGTCTATCACATAGATGATAGCCGAAGTATTGGGAAAGTAACATCGCCAGTATGGCCTAGATAGGATGTGAGACGCGGGTGATAAACAATTGCCGCGGACTCACCGAATGCTAGATTGACCGCCTAAATCCCACACTTGGAACTTGATATTTTTATACTGGCGAGACCCATCCCCAGTGAGCAATGGAAATAAAAGCCGACACGCATTTAAGCACCTGAACTGTCTCTACATTGAAACCGATTGCTTCAGGACTTGGTAAGTTAAGAGATCATATGATCGAGGGTTTGATTTGCTCACTGGGTATTGTCGAAACAACTTCGCCGATCTTTCAAATTGATTATAAGAGACAAAAAATAGGATTGAGGGATAGTCACCTGTAGTCTGTACAAGATGGTTGTCTACATTGTGCGGCCGTCAGCTTAATACACCTAGTTTCTCCACGCACGATATTGTGCGTACCTTTCCGGCTGAATCTAATCCTAGCATGAGTATTCGCACATCCTTATCTTTGTTCAAGCTTAGGAGCGATGAGAGAGAACTAAAAAGAGACGACACTGAGAGGCCCATATGCGAGAGTGAAGAAAGAAGGTTGTTGAGAGCGTCTTTGTAACAAGTCGACCAGTCACCGGGGTCGGTCGTTCCACTAACCCGTGTACGCACGTGACCGAACCGGAAAGGCGTCGTCCACCGCACCCGACCGCACGGCCAGTTCGGTGCTGACTAAGCAAGCCCGACCTGTCCCCACCCGCTCGCGAGGTGGGATGAAAGCATCTCTCTTGTTCGTGTCCTTGGTGTATATTCAATTGAGATTACTACAGGGCAACAATTAAGCCCTCGAAAGGAACAAAATAAATTGCTTCAGCAACATGCATTGCAATTCTACCAGCGACTCAAGAGACCCACATGTCTACATACGGGCCGAGCCAAGAAACTCAAAAAAGT